>PNEQ01111560.1:0-17505 GCA_003012365.1 Medauroidea extradentata
ACATATCTAAACCAGTGAGTAGGTTGGTAAGGGCTGGAGTTTATTGCTCTCTCTTCGAATTTGGCCATGAAGACATTGGCCAGTAACGGCGAAAGAGGCGAGCCCATTGCAGTGCCTTCTTTTTGGATGTACACCTTTCCCTGGTATGTGAAGAAAGTTGAGGTGACACAGTGCTCGACAAGCTTCACGAGTTCTTCGCGTGAGTAATGTTGTAACAGATCGCCGATGATCTATTGTTCGTATTCGCATAGTATATTTTTGCACCCTCTGACACGTCTGTCAAAAAAAATCCGCCGGGTGAGTTAAATTAAAAAAAAAATCCTTTATTATGCTGAAATCCGCCGGGCGAGTTAAATTAAAAAATAAATTAATAAATCCTTCATTATGTTAAGAATAATTCACATAATTATAACTATAAAGTTAATGTTAATTTATAATCAACATATTGGTAGTGTAACAAGGAGTATAAGTTACATATGAGGCGTCACTCTGCGGGTCTCGGTTAAGACAACATGCCGTTGTAACACTAGCATTGTATCAAAAAATAAGTCAGAAATACATTAAGTTTTCCTTACTTTATCTAGTAAATTTCCGTATTACGTAATTCGTGCTGTTGTTCGTGGCTCGTACATTCAATAACGTTAAGGCCATGATAAATATGGCCACTTTCTTTATTTCACGCCATTCCATGTCACGGAATTTCGGTTTAAATTTGAGCCACGCAATTTTTATTTAGTGTGCGTGTCTTTGCTTACCCCCTGCGGTGAAATCTAATATTACCTTTATTACTATAGCTATCCTAACCATCTTCTCATGAGTTAGAAATACATATATAGGAACATGAGAGGCCACTGAATAATCTCAAAGGTGTTTTATTGTAATAATAATAATTATATAATACGGGAAGTGCACTCGAGGGGCCGGGTATCGCACCTCGTATGCAGATTTACTGCTGGTCGCCTTCATAAGATAACTGCCTGAATGAGAATGGCGGGGTAAACGGGAGATACCTGAGAAAACTCAGCAACCAACGGTATTGTTCGGCAGGTTACTCACACGCGGAAATCCGGATATCAAACCCGAACCACCTCGGTGACAGGCGTGTGGTTTGACCACACAACCGTCACGGACCTCTTTATTGTATTAACGACACATGTATAGATCGTTCGGTATAAAGTGAGCACTAAAATTTGAACCGTTGGAAAATACAACAGGCCATTATTGCATACAATTCTATATTAACTCAAGTTGCCTTAGTGAGTGTATGGTTGGCAGCGAAATTACGAAACATAGTTCCGTGTATTTTTCTATTTAAATACAACAATACAGAAACAAAAGCAGACGAAATTGACACAGTTGTATTTTATATAATTACTTTTATCATACTATATATACTCCTACTGTCTGCACAATTTATCTTACACGCGCAAACATCTAGTGACGTGTCCAGAGAGGTTAGACATTTACCGTCGTTAGCCGTTACGTGAGGAAAGATACGAATTGTCTGAAAATAGAACTCTGGTACGTTTTTTTCAGTACACACTTTATCTCGAACCGTGTACATCAGTTGTCGCGGGAGTAAGCTATCAAAGTTATCCTGCATATTACAAATGTAACTATGAGCCACAAGGAACGGACGTTTTCATACTGCTACATGTGAAATATGGCTATAGTCTATCCCACGATCGAGTGTGCTTGCCTGATAGTGATGTCGACGTAGTCCTAACTAATAAATTGTGAATCAACGTTTGATTTCTAGCATTTTCTGATATTTCATTGTCATTTTACCTGAACTCGCAATTGCACTTTTCTTAAATAACGGTTAGAAAATAATACGTAGTACATTTAGTTTCTTAAATGACGTACGTGAGCTGCCAAAACGTGCACTCCTTCATAAGGCATATGGACACTCAAGAAACATGCACAAGGAGCTGCACTGAACATTGTTGCGGAAATGTTTATACCAGTGACATTGAAAAAGTTATTGAATTATAGTTCCATAGATGATTCCTTCACGACTCCATCACTTCATTCCGTTTGTACAGTGCCTAAAGAAGATGCTGTACTTCTTTGACGTGACATTTACCCTCAATAAGACCTTACAAGAAAGAAAATTATTATCAAGTAAAGATAAAATATCTAAGCAGCACTGCCGCTCCGAAGGAGGAGGAGGGGGAGTCCGACGGGTCCCCCCCCCCCTTCCTAGAATTATAAAGTCAATTATAACATGTATTTATACATGTTTGGCCTTTGTACCTGGTCATTAGAATCTATGACGAACCACATTTTTTTTTATTGTATATGTGAAAACATGAAAATAATATTATTGTTCATGTCGAAAAGTCTACTGACAAAACGTGAGTGTGATGAAGAGGGATGGCATCATTTTATCGTTTTTACGGTTTTTTTGTAAATGTATATTTGCTCATCGTTTCTAGTATTTCCAGTCCGATCCTACACTCTAGTAGCGAAGAGAAATAACGATACAGGCTTACCAACGTACATAAATTCTGGTCGTCACATTACACACTGAATTTCATATACATAATGCTCACCATTTGAATTACACTATTCCAGTAAAAGTAAACACGCATTTGAAAAATGTACAAAAATGTCGTAATTAAGAATCATATTCATTACAACTTTTTACCCAATACGCCTAGTTAAAACACAACTTACACAATTCAAGCACGACGAGAGACGTGCATTAAAAAAGTGATCCTTCTAACAAGCCAGACGGTTGACCAACTTAACCTGTTAAACGCCTACTTGTAAGTCATAACTCATCTGGAAACGAATAATGTGATCAAACGGATAAGGCCACGATTTTGTCGCGAAAAGATTGTTGCCCGAGTTTGTTTCAGTGCCTCACGAGCATATCGGCAGCTGTGCTTCATGGTTATTGGCAGCGTGTCTTTGATCAGACACGGTTCTCATTTGACTGCACCAATCAGAAAAGGATATTGTGACTTCGTGCGTATGTAATTTGTCAAGTCAAGTGAGAGTAAAATTAGCTAATCACAGACGACGTAGCAGAGCAGCAGTTGTGCCGTATTGAAAACAAATGTTTGTAAAACTATTCTCGGCATAAAATCGTGGCTCTACCAGTAGACGGTTATATGAAGTAACCTACTGGTTGCACAGTGACGTGACCATCGCCACATCTATGTCTAACATCTGCAAGCAATGCAGGGTCTTAAGTGGCTGGAATCAAAGCGAGGCTTTACAGTTTACACATTCTCTAAATATTTTACTTAACGCTACACTGGCGTTACGTTACTTTACTTACATTTCTTATAATATTCGCTTTGGGATTATTTTTTCACTCATTTGAACTCTTGACCTTTACTGTCTATTTGAATATGTATACTGTTTGCGCACCAATCAGCATGTTTCGTCTGTTTTAACCTTGCTCTTGAACATGGTTAACTATGATGTGATTTGACGTAGATGCTTATTAACAGTTTGAACGCCCCAATCTGAAATTTTGCACTACTCAGGCTAATCTTGTAAGTTATTTTAACCACCTAGGTTGCCAAAAATGTGAAAGTCATATGTAATTTTTAACACATACGTCTTGTGTATTTTTTTAATATAAAAAGCTAAAAAGCAATATATTTTTAAATCCTGAAGAAGAAAATTATATTTGTTGTCGTAATATTTGCCAATTAATATTGCTGTAATTTTATTGGCAAAGAAACACTGCAGTGAGCTTCTAGAGAAAATTTACATTAATTTAATACAAGTTTCCTCACCACATTCCATGTAAACGCAGCACTAACAGTATCTTAGATTAGCTTCAGAGGTATTAATGTATTTAACATCGTTAACCATAGATATGAGAGAATAACCTTGTTTTCTTTGAGTGTGTCTGCAATATGAGTGTAGTATAAAATCAGTGTCCCGTTTACATGCAGGCGATCTAGACGTCGTCCTAGGTGCCAGCACCACAAACAAATAACATAACAACAAAATAAAGAATAAAGATTAATCTTAACATTAGACTAATGGAAAATATACTTCTTCATTTTATTATTTATAACTTACAGTGTTTTTCTCTCTCTCTCTCTCTCTCTCTCTCTCTCTGTAAGTTAACGCTTGTTTTGTTTAGTTCTGCGAGTCAACTTCAAGCATTTTCCATGGGAGAGTCTAAATGAGAGGTGACTGGTATCGCACAACTGACTCAACCTAAGGATCTACAAATTGTAATACTGCTCTGTGTTGGATATGCTGATATGCAAGTTACTTTTACGATAGTAGCAGTAGTTCCGTATATTAGAGGGCAAAATCACAAAATGTTTAAAACAAAAATTGAAAGTGTTACGTATTTTACAACTAAATGCACATTAAAATATTATTTTCTACAAGAAATTTATGACCATGCCACAGAATAAAATAGTAAAAAAAGAAAGTTTAACAACTGGGTTGACTAGATTTGAAAATTCGTGTTCTCATTTATGATATTCGGTTGACGAAGATTGTACGTATGTTAAGAAGATAAGAGTATGTGTTAAACTGGCAAAGCACACATTAGTTTTTAGCAATGTAAAATGTATAAATATATTTCTCTAAATGACTATTATTGCTAACTAAATGAAGATTTTTCCTTAGTTCAGACTGTGCTAGGAATTACGCTCTTACACGAAATAAAATTTATGTTACTGATTAAGTATTGCATGTGATTCAAATGTTAATTATTTAATATCTTTAATAATTTTTAAGTGCACTATTGAGTGGTTAAAAATAACAGAAAATAAAAAAGTCAAGGTCTTTAACTTAAGAAATTAGCACAGAATGTACTAACAATCTAGGAATATTATTTCTGCTCACATTTAAGGAACATTTATTTAGATGCCTCGTCCCTGACAGCAATTCCTGTGTGAGCCATGATAAGTTGTAGCAATAATCAATTGAGACACGCTCCATGTGGCTATACCGACTTAAAAAAGAAATATATAAACATATCTAAGCCGAAAAAAACAGCATGCTATCAAATGAATGCCAATACGGTCGTTCAAGGTTGGGGGGGGGGGGACGTTAATATTATATCTGTGTGGAATAACGTTAGTTTTGTAGACTAACTTAACAGTGCATTTGCCTTCTAACAAAAACAGTTGTGTCAGCCAGTTTTTCCATGATGGCATTTCAAAGTTTTTACTTCATATACTCCTCGAAAACAAATGAATATAAAAATTGAAAATAATTTTGTCCCATGACGATCATTGGTTTTCGTGGTGTGCATGAAGCAAAAACAAACAAATTGCGGCTATGAAATGCCAATATGGGAACTGACCGAGCTTTCTTATTCGTAAAAAGAAAATGCACTGTCAAATAACATCTACAAAACCTATGAGTAGCTTCGAGTTGTAACCCGGGGAATCATGAAAACTTGCGACAACATGGCAGATTATAATGTTTTTATGATTGTAACCCAACAGTATTTCCCATCTTTGACGGTAGGTAGCGTGCTTTCCATCGCGATTAAGAACATTTCCGCTGTGCGTGATCTTGGAATCGAGCGAAAGCAGTAGCTCAAATTCCGCGCAGCTAATAAAGATTTTATATTATTTCCTCTTCGGTAGACGTAGCCCGTAGTAAAAGCTTGGACTCAAGGGACGAGGGCCTGTATTCCCCAAAAAGTTTCAGCAGTAAAAGCAGGTTTTCATTGCCCGGCATTTCCTGCCATAAAAATATAATGGCAACGTCTTCGCCTGGAGAGATGGGTTACTGCCACATCGCCGGACCTTCCAGGGTCTTCACGAAACACTCGCCCACACGAGCCCGCTACCCGGCGACTACCACCGACATATAACTCCTCTGCAACTTGTCCACATCTTTCATATAGTTTCATCCGTCCCACGACATTAGTCAAGTCACTTGATATCCAGCCCATCCTCGTCTAGTCAATCACTGTAAACATTTTGAGTTTAGTTTACTCAAATGTAATGGAAGTATTTACTTCTACAGGTAAGGGAAAATTACTCAACACGAGTACAAGAAAATTACATACGTAGTAATGTAATTTTTCATTGCATAATAAAGTACGCACTCTATGGTAATTTTACGTAATGCACGAGTGAAATTTCCTAGTCGTTTGTGTGGAGAATACACTTCCGTGAATAAATTTCCACACGTGTTTGGAAACCAAGTTTCCCGCACAAGGTTATGGAATATTCCGATAAAGTAAACTTACCAACATTTTTTTTACAGTGCACGAATGGTACTATAGGGCATCACGAGTGTTTTATTTTGAGCGAAACCGATCAACTAATTCCCAATATCGTTTTCAATGAAGAGACTGTTTAGATGGAAACAAGTAAATGAATTAATCACCAATCTGATGAACATTTAAATGTAATAAATTTAGATCTAAATAATCTAGTCTTCGTTCCTCTAATCCTAGAATAAATTCATTTATGCCTAAAAGAAGACTTCGTGCAAACTTCACTATGTAAAAAAACAATTCAAGCACTATAAGAGTGCCAACATAAAAAAATCAAGAATGAATGTTTCAAAATGCAGCTCTCCTTTCAGAAACAAGATTTTGGGCGCATTCAAAATAGCTTCCAGACGGTTGTGTTTTTCGTTGTGCCAACTTTATTCGTAAAAGAGAAACTGAAAAGTATTTTTTTTTTTTTTTTTACTTTTAACAAGCTTAAGAAATAATATAATAGGCCTATCAATTAAATCGCAATTTTAAAAAAACAACAACGAAAACCCTATGCGCCAATTTTGTGCTCTCAGCATACAGACGATATTACTCTTGACGTTAGCACTAGTTCCTGTCCTATGGCTTATAGCTTTTTTTTATACCTTCCATAAAAAGTGCTGCAGGAGTAATAGCAAACCAATTCAGTCACATTAAATGGTCTATATACTGATTTAGATAAACACAGTACTGCTTTGCAAAATTTCCCTCAGGCTTACTTAAAGTTAAAACAACATCGAGGTACCGATGTGAATTGTCTTGAGTATTAAGAAATATATTGAAACAGGTAAGCAATGATATTACGAAATATGAAAAGATTTGATAGGGTACCTTAATCCTAAATGTCTTACCTTTAGTATTCTAGTTCCTAAACTTTTAAGAATACCCATTTTCCAATATTATCATAATACCTATTATGGAGCACATCTAAGTTAAAGTAAAACTATAGCGAGGATAGAAGAAATGTTTTATTGGCCCGGCATGATAAGGGAAATAGAATCGTGGGTAAATCAGTGAGAAGAGAGTCAAAAGACCAAACCACGAAATGCGAAAATTGGGAATCAGCATAGTTCTACTATAGTTTCATTTCCAAATGGGAAAGAGTATATTTAAATATTTTGGTCTTCTTCCAAAAACTAAAATCGGTTTCACTTCAATATTTTCTTATTTCTTTCATGTTCAATGAAATCTACAGAAATATGTAAAATCTTAGAATAAGGAGTGTTCTCAATCTTTGGGTCTCCAGCATATTTAACTACTTTTATCGCTACCAATTTTACCTCTGTTGATATAAAAAAAAATTAGTGTTCAGACAGTGAAAGAAGTTGATTCAGACTACATCATACTATCCGAAGGCAAATGTCGTTGAACGGTATAACCGAAATTTAAAAACTGCCGTAATAATTTTTCAAACAGGGTCTCATAAAAAGTGGGAATTAGGTTTGTGTGTACTGCAATTGGCTTCTGATAATGTAGTCAGTGATGAAACAAAACATATACATGCTGAAATTTGCTTTGGAAGGAGCTCGTTTCATTCGTTAATTCACACTTGGGGACTCCATGAATTTTGTTGTGAGGCTGTGGATAAAAAGGATTTGGATGAGATATGGGGAGAAGCTACGAAGAATTTGTATAAGTATCATGAAAGATTGACATTACGTTATAATAATAATTTGGGGACAATTAATTTCCAGATTGGAGATAAGGTTTTGTTAGCTCACTATTTTAGCTCTAAAACTGCTCAGTTCAGTACTAAATTAGCACCTATGTTTCTCAGTCCGTTTGACATAAATAAGTTTTTGTCTCCTGTGATAATATTGTTAGAAGATGGGAAAAGGCCTGGGAAATTGAATAAGGCTAATCTTCCTCAGCTGAAATATTTTGTGGGTGTGCCATAATGAATCTTACTTAGAGTAGGTTTGTTTGCTTTTGTACATTAATTATATTTAGTATTTTACTGTAAATTATTGCTGTTATTATTATATAGTTAGAGGAATAGGGATCACATACGTTAACAGTGAGAGTTTTCCCAAATTTTAGGACTCCAAGAGCAGGATTGTTCCGTTTTACATTTTTATTATACATTTCTATTGTAATATGTAAGGTGGTGAAAGGTATATTGTAAGATATAGAATTTAATTTCCTCAGAGAATTACAGGGGTAGCAATATTTAAGTATGGATAGAGTTAGGAATCCAGGACTTTGTTTTGGTTTGTCCCTAGTGAGAAGTCAAGGGCTATTGTCGAACAGAGTACAGTTGCAAGTCATTGTACTGTTTGTTTTTGGATGGTGGCCGCTGGACGATCGCATCCTGTGGAATGTGTCTTATATGAGGTATCCTTTATTCGGAGCCTGGTGATGCTGACGGATGGCTTGCCGAGACTGGCCATCTCGACAGATTTGTTGTCTGTATCTTCTGTGCTTCACCTTTGGCCCGTAGCTTCGGAGGAGCAGGATAGTACTGGTTGCCTCAGTATTTGATGCCTTCCAGCCCGAATATATCTTTCCCTGCGGCCTCGCTTACCTTGTATGTCGAACATCGGGGTGAGCACTGTTTGGCGGGCCATCCAGGCATGTCGATAACATTTACCAGCACCAGCATGCACGTCTTGAAGTTACGTTCTTGGACGAAGATCGCGGCGAAGAATTGTTTGCCAAGGCTCCCACTCTGCAGCGCTGCAAAATGAACTATTGTCGCGCCACGAATGGAAGTTATGTGAAATGAAAACTTGGACTGGCCTCTGCGAAGGTCGTATTTTGAAAATAATGAAAGTGATTGATTGGAACATTTAAATTTAAACGAATTGCAGAAATGTAAGAGAAGAAGTATTATTTTAAAATGTATAATTACTAGGGCAGTTCTTTGAAAACGAGAGAACGAAAAGACTTCTCCTGGAAGTCTCGCTAGTCAGTTAAGTTCTGGAACGGTAATTATGTCCCGGCAGATGACGGGGGGGGGGGGGGGAATTAAATTCTTTATAATGCTGGGGAAATGATGTTAGTAGAAATTGTAGCTGCGATTTTTTTTATCCTTGCAGAATCTCGTGTCTAGTTGTCTGTAATATTTCTTTGGGGAATTCGAAGTCTAAATGGTGACAGGAAATTGTAAAATGAAAACGTTAAGTATAAATTCTTTGTTTTGATATTGTAAGTAAACATTTGATATTATTTATGCTCTAGACAAGCATTAAGAAAGGATAAAGACAAGTAAAAGTCACTCTGGTTGAATGTTGGATGGGTGACAGAAAATTGGTATGTAATTTAAAGGGAAAGAACACGTGTGTCTGCAGGAACTTTGCGATGTTATGAACAGAAATATGATGTAAAATTATATATTTTGATATAATTTAAAGAACAATTGAAATGAAATTATTTTGTGATATAACAAAAAGAGAAATATATAATTAATTTAAATTATTTTTATAAATGTCGGCATTTCAAGTCCTTGTACAATTATTATATTTCTTACTCAAATTTAGCACTTTTGTAAGTGGTAATTGTGAATTGTGTTTTTATAATTTAGGTTTTCTCTGTTTTTGATGACGTCATGGTGTGATGACGTAACAAACATTGAAAGATAAAAAATGTCATTGGAGCCAAATTTAGTCACAATGTACGTATAACACGAGAAAAAAAATCTTATACAAATATAATGATTAAATTATGAAGTTGAAAATTGATTTTTACCGCGCCCTTACGTGTGGCATTGTCGACTTCTGCTAGAAGTATCACTCGCACTTTCTCTTTTCGCTTGCATCCCTCACTGAAGATTATTTTTCTGTGAATCGGCGACGTCGTGTAGGCGTGCAGTTAAACTTGTAGGGGCAGTAAGAGGTTTTCCCGCTTGCTCTCATGTGTGGGGATTGCCACGGATATAGTAGGAGTGTGTGGCGATATACGTGGCTTCTGGCAGGAGGCCAGATATGCCGCCGTCCTACCCCACTAGCGCTCTGTGTGGTCTGCAATACCAGCCAGTCACCCTCCAGTCTGACCTGGTTCGCTTCCGCCACCACCCCCTCCCCCCATTGCCACAACCTCTTGCTATGGTCAATCACGGACATCCTATCATACGAGTGAGAGACAGTCACCATATTGAATTAATGTAGTTTGTGTTATAACTTTTTCTTCTGGGTAAAGTTATGTAACTGTATAACCTAACTACAGAATATATTACATATAAAGGGAATTTTATACATCATAAATCTGGTTTTACAGATAAAATTGCACTTAGAAAATTCTTATTACTTTCTTAACTGTTATTCGACGTGTAACAACTGTAACGGAAAATAAAGCGGTTATGTTTGCGGTCAATATGTATTCTATTCCGTAGTTAGGTTAAAGTTCCATGAATTTAGCCAGAAGAAAAGTTATGACAGAAAATATCAAAATCAAGATGATGACTATCGCTCACTCATAAATACAGAGCAGGCGATTATTAAGGAACAGAATTTCGCGCTAACTTGTTTCATGGCCTTACGTGCACAACTATAGCTGAAAACAAGCAATATTCGCGGGTTCAATGACATGTATAATATCATAGCCATCTTTAATAGAAGGCCGCGGTCTTAGATCTGACAACCCTGCCAGGAAGAGTAATTTTAACACTTCTTTTAGCTCTCCAAAGGCAGAGGCTTACCCTGATTCGCCGGTATGTAGGACAGAATAACGAATCAGGGTAAGCCACTGCCTTTTGGAGAGCTAAAAGAAGTGTTAAAATGACTCTTGTGTGCAGGGTTGCCAGGTCTAAGCCGGCGCCTTCTACTAAAGATGGCTATGATAATATCCTCCAAGAGCATACGTTTACTGAAGCAGACAACAGATGCTCATTGGCTGCTCGCTGGTACAGTGATGCCACACTACAGAGCCTTCATTTATTTACTTCTTTAGGTAAGGCTCGGTGCCCTCTAGGATGCGACAAGAAAATCTAGGGCCAACTGCGAAACTGACAGCAGGTTACAATTGTTTGAATACTAACTTGTTTCCAAAAGTTATCGCGAATTTTTCTGATCCCTAGCTATAGCTCCTCGTTTATCGTAGTCACAGGTAGGATGTTTTTAAGTCCCTGCTTGTTGGGTTTCTGGCCGCAAATCCACTTTTTAATGTCCTCTCAACATGCATTCATCACTTATAAATAAACGTTATTGTAGCTTGAGAAATTTGACTTTTGAGAACTATGGCATTGCCTGGAAGAAATAAAACAGAAGTTCTGACGTTTTTCTACCGTTATCATTAAAAAACCAATACTGGTTTACAAATTCAAAACATCTAAATGAATACTAAAATTTAAATGCCTGTACAGCAATACAGAGCTTAGGTGAAAGTATTTTGCGTGTACGAGATCTATAAACACGAAAGAGGTAAGCCTCCCTTTTGCATCTAGGCGGAAGCCACTGAATTGATGTGCAGTTTCACACCGAAAACTCGCTTCTGTGTGTCATTCAGCGGCGACCCTATTTTATAACGTAATATTAAAGATGAAAGAATATTGTACATACCTTCACCTCTTAAATTATTCTCCATGAAAATGTTCATACCTAATAACAGTGGCGGCTCGTAGGTTGTTGGCAGGTAGGGCACAAGTTGCAGAGATAGTGTTGTGTGCTACTTGACGCTACAGCCACTGACACGCTGGTATGTATTATTACTGACTTGCTCAAATACACAATAAGTAGAGATGATGGTTTATCGCGGGAAAACTTCCAATAAGAATCCTGCTATTGTAATATTTGATGCCTGTTATTGGTCTGCAGACAGCTACGGTGTGTCAGTGGTTTCAAGGCTATGTTGGTGCAAAAAATTTTCGCGATATACCATCATCTCTAACAATAAGTAGAGATGATGGTATATCGCGAAAATGTTTTGCGTCAACATAGCCTTGAAAACACTGACACAACGTAGCTGTCTGCAGACCAATAACATGCATTAAATATTAAAATAGCGGCATTCTTATTGGCTCAGTCAAATAGGGCAGTAGCTCAACGTACAAGGAAAAGCCAGTAATCTTTTGATAAGTTGAACGTATGTTGAAGCCTAGCAAATAGTCAAGTTTTTCCGCGATAAACCATCATCTCTAACAATAAGTAGCCAGTATATATTTCATGGTCATTGCTATAGCCAGTGATTTTTGGTGAAAATTATTCTTGAACAATGTGTTCCGATTCCTTATGTACAGATATGCAGCCCTGCTTCATGGTCAGTGATTGGCTGTTCATAACTCTTAGAGTCTAGGATTCTACCTGTAAATCACATGCATGTGGTGTCGCAGTATCCTTGTTCCTGTCGGCACAGTCAAATGAGCCACGCCTGTGCAATAATACATTCTGCCAATAACCATGAAGCAAGGCTGCAGATGTGCACGTAAGGCATTGAAACAAACTGTTGCATAATTATTTTCACCAAAAAATCGTGGGCTCCAGTCGTTGGTATACGGCGGCACGTTCACAGAAGTGTAAAGTATCTACCAATAAGATCACCGAGTGTGTTCGGGGGAGTATAGGCCAGTGAATTCTAGCTTGTCGTCACATTAGAACGCGACATTTGAACAGCGCTGTGAGCTCTGCAATGTCAACGGCTCTGCCTGATTGGTTTGTCTCTCCTACATGCCGGCGAGTCAGGGAGAGCTACTGCTACTGCTGTCTCAGAGATCAAGGCGCTAGTTATACCACTCTTCATGCAGGGCTGCCACACATACGACCACAATCTTCTAATACATACAAGAACAGTACATTCTCAGCGAGCAGGTTGTTATTAGACCGCTACCACTGTCACTCACAAAACACACATATTCTTATTGTGTGCGCGCTTGCACAGTTTTTATAGTAGGCTATCTATCTTCGGCACATACATTTTTTAAGTCGCAGTTGAAAGTTGGTAAGAAAGTCTTTCCAAGCCCATTTACAAACACTGATTTAAACCTGGTAAAGTTGATTGTTTATTAGGCGTCAGTATAACATGTCCATATCTGATGTTTTCACGTAGTTGTACGGGAGTCGCCATTTGACTGAGCCTATGTTCACTCTGGTGAGCCACGACTGAATATTTGTGAATAGTCTTTAAACTACTATATAACCATCCTCCTATCAGACAAGTTGCTGGTCGCTACAGTATTTTACAAAATGCAATAACACCAAAGAGTTTTTTTCGATTTTCTAACATCTATATTTATTTTATGTCAATATGAGAACTCTCATTCACGTAGCATTGTAGATTAGTTTAGGCTAAAAGATTAGTGATTGTTCAAATAGTTTCTTAAATGTGTGTGCAGCAATCAATAGGCTTGGACTTTGTAAACGAAATGTTAAAAAAAATATGAACTAATAAGTAAAGGCCATTTACATTCAACTAGGACTCAGTTGTCTTTAATCAGATTTCCTGACAAATGTACGGTAAACAAATTGAATCAGGAATTTGCAAAAGGTTCCAAGTGCAAGCGAGCAAATTGTTGGGAAACAACAAAAGACGTGGATCTGGGAATGAAACAGGTTATCAATAATGGATAACTTGAAAGTATAGTGTAAATGGAATAATACGAATCATAATTCACGTACACAAGATTAGTTTTTTATTTTTCATAAATTAATAAAGTTAGTGGACTTGGTGCCTTTTGCAAATCGGTAGCATTCATTCTAACAATGTAACATAAAACATAACATCTTGAGTGTATATTAGTGCAATGTTGGTATATTATAGTGAAAAACTAATAATACGATACATAGAAACGTATTTTGCAAATTCACCACCATCTGGTACTTTATACGCATAAAGCAATGTTATTTATTACACTTTCAGAGAAAGCGTAATGTCCTTGGTGTAGATTATTGGAACCTTGGTATATAAAAACTACTGAACAACATGGAAACAGATTCTACAAAGACAGTAATGTAAGTCATAAGCAAAATAATGCGCTGTCGGCACATTCATGGAGATGTCTATTAGTCTGTGGCAGGCCGCCAATGTAGTATATTGTCGCAGAACGTGACTGCTTCATCATAAACTGCAACATACCATGAATGTTTTCATATTTTGATTTATTAATTGGTACAGTTCTACTTCTGTAATTATTACAACGGGTCTCAACTGTCCTGGGAGCTGAATATTAAAGGTATGAAGCTGTTCATGTACTTCAACAACCCCTTTCAAATCAGATTTGTAAACGAACAGGTAGTAACAGCATTGGTTAAAGTTGAGAATCATAGTGCCCATGTAATGTCCATATCATTTGTCATTAACAAAAGGGGTCAAGTCCAGGACTTTGTACCTTTTGTAAATTCCACATATATTTACTAGTCCGTTTAACGTATTTCTTGTATAGGACTTGGTTTATTTTGTTGCTGACAGCCAATATAATGCTTTGGAGAGTCGAAATCGCGTATAATCTGATTTTTCTCAAAAAATGGACTTGGTACCTTTTGCAAATTCCTGATTCAATTACACTTGTGTACAAATGAATAATACCAAGTATTGGTGTATTCCTCACACTGTAAGGTAACTTTCGTTATCGATAAGAACTGAACATTTGGTTGCAGTTTACCACCTTTTAATTTTCATTATTATCGTTCATATTGCACACAACTTACTAAACGATATAAAAATTTACAACATGAGTTAAAATCGAACCGTCACGCCTCTCACCAATGTTAAAGAATGTTAACCATTACATCACTGAGTTTTTTTTTAGGAATAATAATACTCAAATCTATGTTAGTGTTGTGTTTTTAACTTCCCCCCCCCCCCGGTCAAAAAAAGGAGGTGTATACAGGAACTCTGACGCTTATGTCAGTGAGTCAGTATGTCAGTTTGGGGTTTCATGCTTCCAAGCGATCTTAATGTTTTTTTATGTTGAAATCTACTTTCATCGGGATAGTTCTACGCTGTATTTTATGAAACCTTTCATGTTGTTTAAAACTACGAGCTCTTTTTCTAATTGGTGTGAAAATTCTACGGTGTATTTATTTTAATTTAATTTTATATGTATGCCTACATATACTGCAGAAAGAGTCTGCAAATAAATCTTAAATTACAAATAAGAAAACCGACACTTAAAACGATATCTTATTAAGTAAAAAATAATAGTTTCAAATTATTGCTGATCCTCAAATGCGTCGAGGTACCGCTAAGTAAATAAACAAGGTAGTTTAAATTAACAAACTTGAAACTAAATATGTAACTGCAACCTATCTTATATTGCATGCAAAAACGTGACAATTCCAAAAGATACGCCCATACCTACCTCAAATAACAATTCAATTCGATTTGTGAATTAATACGTCGTTTTGTGGGTTTGGACTTGTTTTGTTTAGTTCAGTTTCAATTTGGCTAATTTTATCTACCTATTTTGTTTACTGAGTGGTCCTCGGAGGCAATTAATAGTCAACAAAATTTTGAAAATCACCTTAATTTTTACTTTTTTAGGGATCATTCTTGTGTCATTTTGTTAAAATTCTAGTTTTATATTTATCATGACATCTGAGCTTATGTGTACGAGGGACGTAGGAAATTCTGCGCATGTAGCAATATCGTTGTGCTCGTGTATTCATGGATATTCACAGGCGTGCATGTGCGTTTTACTGTACGCTGCGGTTACTCTCCAATTATATAAGGGAACGTTAATGTTTCATTCAAGTTAGTGAATATTACCTACCTATGTTTTTACAGAGCAAGTGCATGCCGTTACTCTAGAAATGTGTTTTGACATAGCCTATAGGCGCTATGTTGACATTTCTTGAGCTCACCGTGGCCACATAGCCAGGCTGCAGAGAGGTGTGAATATTTTCGCCGTTAGAAACATTATTTGGGAAATACTCAGTACGCATAGTTTATCTGTGTATGGGAATATCAAAGAATGTTACGCAAATGTATACCAATTTCAGAGTCACCACTTGTCATTAAAGTATTGAACGAGTTGCAGACAATTCAGCTTATTTATTTCCTGACGAAAACTACGAAGTGTTTATTACAGCTGTACACGAACGTAAATAATACATAATTCAAACTACGTCGCTGTATGTTTAAAAGTATTGGGAATTTATGTGCTACTCAGAATGGCTGAAAAAATGTTTATTTCCAGACTTGTGTACGTGGGAAAAAACCTATTTGATTCATAAACCAGAAATGTATACACGTGTGTTGAATTTCATACCTCACTTTCCATTGAAATGATATGATCTAAGTCGCATACGTTAAACAATAATAGCAAAGCATTCCGCACCAGTCGAGTGGCTTGAATGTAAAGTTGATACAGTGGTCAACGGCACCCTTACCGCTCCATCGATTGAGTGTCTCACAGACACAAAGGCAGCCTATATACCTGGGAAGCCAAACAAACAGTGTAAGCGCGTGCAGAGAACAAACCAAACAATGCAGTCATATGGCCCCTGCGTCCACAGTACTTGTGTTTGTGACCTCCAGTACGTCTCTCAGCTACCAAACAATGTTGTTCAGCGTCGTGTATGTGGGGCAATCACACGAGTGCCGGTCCAAGCTCAGCAGTTTCTGTGCCACTCTATAGTTTTACATTCCAGCAACGAATATGCCTGTGTCATGTACAAAACTGTTCTCTACTGTACAATAAGTTTGCGCCGAAGAAGGAAATCACGATGTTTGAACTAGGTCAGAGAATATATCCCATAGACTCATGGAATAGCCTAAGACTATACCATGCACTTGGCAAGAATGCTGAATCAAAATAAATTTGAATGTGCGAGAAATAATTGTTGTTGAAAACATTATTTAAAATCAATAATAGCTACTGGCATAATGCCTAGGGGCTGCAGATTAATATAGGTCATTCATAGTTAATTTAGCATTTTTACCGAAAAAAATTACCGTTAATTACAATGTTGTTGGCTACAAAATCTCTTATGTAAAAACCAAACATAAAATATTTTTGTATTAAAAAAATGGCTAAAATTTAAAATGTAATAATTCAAGGAAGTTTTAAAACAAAAAAAAATTTTTTTTTGTTATACAGGAGACCTTGTAACCTAAAACATTGTTGCATTTTCTTGGCTTGTGGGTGTGAGCCGCGTCTGAAGATTGTCTTACGACGTTTCGGCAGTCGTTGCAGCTGCCATCATCAGGTAGTCGGAGTCGGCAGGTGCAATTTTTTTTCCTAACCTACCCTAACTACTAAGTTATGTGTGAGGCCCGGGGAAGGAGCGGGACTAAGTGCGTCTCAGGGCTGAGCCCCATACGCCTACAAGGGGGAAGTCTCATGCAGAGGAGGCATGCATCGCGGCAGAGAGGGATTGGGCAGACATGGCCGCAATTGGGGCCATGTCTACCTCCCTAAGTGTACC
>PNEQ01111561.1:0-28659 GCA_003012365.1 Medauroidea extradentata
GTGTAGCAACTCATCATTGTTGCTACAGTTTTCCACGCAAGACGAAACGAGGTGGCATTCATGCGGACCCGACTTGAATTCTTTTCCGGCCATCTGATTTCAGTTTGTCATAAAAAAAAGTCAGGGGTGGCATATATGTACGTTCGAAAGTGACTGAGCTAATTCGTAATATAACGCCCCATCCTTGCTGCCGCCTCTATGGTAGGCGCCCTTAGTGTGCTCGTCTGTAGAAACAAATCTCGTTGCCGACGATACGTTTAAACCACAAGTAACATTTTTCATATCTATAGGTCAACTGCGAATATTGCCTTGTGCCTGTTGCTACATTACTCATATTGCCTCAATTATATGACCAGAGTACTCCATTTTTAGTTACAAAAAATCAGTACCAAAAATCAGTGACACCCAAATCGCGAAGGGCATCTATAACATTTAGAAGTTGAGACATTTATTTAAACCTAAACATAGACCATAGTATAGATAACTATCACATCGTAAAAAAATCGCGCTATTGAAAAAATAAAATATCGTAATACCTCAAAACATCACAGTAAATGTCACACCCCGATTAATTGCACAACCACCGATGAAGCAAATTTTTAAAAATATTGCACCACATACATTACAAAATATCACAGTGCAATTTATGCTGTGTTGCAAAAATTGCACCTATATAGTTTGAAGCGCGATATAAATCGCAAAAATCGCAGCGCGATATAAATCGCAGATATCGCAGCGCGATATAAATCGCAAAAATCGCAGCGCGATATATATCGCAGATATCGCAGCGCGATATATATCGCAAAAATCGCAGCGCGATATATATCGCAGATATCGCAGCGCGATATATCGCGTAAAAAATATCGCGCGCGATATTTAAAAAAAAAATATCGCATCGCATGCGATATATCGCAATATCGCACAACCCTACGTATGAGGCTCTTGTAGGCGTATGTGGCTCAGTCCTGAGACGCACTTAGATCATTCTCCTCTCCCGAACCTCCACTACAACACAGTAGATTAGGGCAGGTTAGGAGAGACCAGCCTTGCACGTAGATATGCGCGCACATTGCAGTTGCACTGGTGCAGGTGTTGACGTCGCCTGGACCACTGTTCCTCGCACGCTAGGCGCCGCCTGGAAAGGGGTTACCTCCCCTGGAGACCACTACTTTATCCTGCACGTTCAAAACACGCATACCACCCTCACACACACACACACACTTCCTCGCCCATCTCGCCAGCGACCCAAAACCCAATCCCGGCCGGTGACAGCCATTTGTTTCTGGCGCGAGAGGGAGCGGGCGCAGCGGTGGCGCAGAACGAAAAATGTATAAAATACTGCTGCAACAAACAGCGATAAATTACCCCGGCGATAAGGAGATGCATAACAGAGCGGCGCGAGGAAGATAGGGCGGGGGTGGCGTCTTCAGGGACCTCACGAGTGACGTCACAACGCGGGGTGTTTCAGGAAATAAGATACGGCGACTGCTACACACACCCTGGTCGCGCCACGGTACAATAGGCCAGAGACTAGCTACTTCTCGTATTTTGCATCTCTCGCTTCGCCGAGATGGGGAGGTGGGTCTCAGAACCACTTAGCACCTGTTCGTCCGTTTGAATCTCAAGTTCTGAGCCATCCACTTAGTGCGGGTATGACTGTGCGAGACTCGTTGTTTCATTAACATGACATCTGGTCACATGTGGTCAAATTGCTTCAGTATCGCCCGATTATTTCAATCTCGGCTTGTTCGCGATAAACCGAACACTTTTTGAATTAGTCCGTTACTGTAAATAATTAATAATTTACCAATGTCACCTCACTCCTAGCAACGCTGGTAACAAATTGCTAAATACAGTTATCTATATTGTCTTATTGAAATTTTGAAATCTACGAATCCTTTATTACCGTCAAACGGTATTGTTTTATTTATAATACCATACTATGTTTTGAATGCGAAAGCGTATTTGTTGGTTTGTTGGCTTGTCCTTCTTTCACGCTGAAACGGGCAACGGGTCGACATTATTTTTTACGCAGGGATAGTTTATAACTTAAGATACATTTTATGCAAAAAAATACGCGGTTTCAGTGGGATGAATCTGGTGCGTAATTATGTAATTGCCTCTTCATGCTAAAATGGCTGAACGAATTTTGATGTCCTAGGTCTTGGAATAGCACCAAATTCTTTAACGGTTATCGGATTCATATGTATTTCCTAAGGGTAATAAATACTTGCAGAAAGTGACGTAATTGTTGTTAACCTACTGTCCGAAGTCAAGATGAGCATTTCAGATCGCGTTGCTGTTCGTGTTACAGTACCTAACCAAAGTTAGGGTAGGTATTAGTGATATAAGTTCGTCATAAAAACAAACTGATACAATTTATGTTGTGATGAGACATTTTTGATCGTTAATGTAACTATATTAAATAACACTAGAAACATATTTTGTGATGTCTGCAAGGAAGAAGAGCACACACTTCAGCTATCCCAAAAGCCATGTGCTTACAGTTGTAATTCAAAACTCATGATGTAAACAAGAGTCATGCATTATTTAATAACACAATGTTAATCACGTTAAAATAATTTTAAACTGACATCCAATAATTCTGACAGTCACTTCGTATTTTTTACATAGGTTTTCGTGAAAGCACAACACAAAATTTTTTTCCATAAAAATCATGTAAAATATTTTTTTTTTACGATATCAGTCATAAATAAATTCTGTTAAAAATAACATATTCAAGCCCTTAAACTAATACTGTTATACACGTGACCATTTAATAATCAATAGGGCCAACTTTGGTCAGTGGACAGCAACATGAAGGCAAATGATGTTTCAAATATTTCCTTCTGGATTTCAATCAGGGCTCCTAGCAGGCCAGTTCAACAATGTGATTTCCTTTTCTTGAAACCATCTCATCGTTACAGCAGATGTGTGGTGAGGAGCGTTATCTTGCTGATAAACAAAATACCCACCGTGAAGTTTCGGGGCGGATGACAGCATGTTCTCCTGCATGGTTTCAATGCATTTCTGACCATTCATGGTGCAGTCAAAGAATCTCAATAGTCTGGTAATTTCAGCCGACATGCAACCCCACATCAAGACTGAGCCATCCCTTCCTTGGACAGCTGGCACGAGACAATCGGGGTGAAATTTCTTCTTCACTAACCTCCTAACCGTCACATTTCGCGAACTGCAGAGCAGAAATCTCGATTCATCGCTGAATTTGAGCTTTCCCCCAATGTTCCATGTGCCAGTTTATTTTCCTCTTGCACCAAATTCTGCGGTTTCTCTTGTGAGTATTACACAGCAGTGGATCTTCAAAGGAACATAGGAATACAGTCAATTTCCCCAAGGTCGGCGAAAAATCTTTATTGCCGAAACTTTTACCATTGTAATGTATTCAAATTCCCTCCTAATTTTAGGTAGATATAAATTACGATTGGTTTTCGCCACTTTTCAAATTGCTCTGTCTTCGCGCAAATATTTAGCAGTTTATCCGCCACTTCACCAGCTCTGGAAACTTTTTTATTGTATTCGTTACGCAGCTCTTACTAACACCTAACCTTGATGCTATTGTTCTATGAGACTTGTTGCATTTCCTCATACCAATTACTTGCCATTTCAAACACTTGAAATGTGCTCGCACTTCTTCTGCAAAAGAATAAAGTTCCACTTATGAACAAACTCTCTTAACAGGTTAGTCAATGTAGTGTTATCTGTCGCGCGAAGTTTAAGCTATCGACTGGCTCGCGTGCAGTCTCGCTGTTTCATAGGTACTTTTTTTATTTCGTTTTTTAACACGTGTCAATATCTTACTATTTTTCTCTGCACTTTGCAACATGAACAAAAAGTATATTTCTGTTAATAAGTAGTTTTCTTATGTTTTCATATTTTTCTAATTATTATTTTCCACATTGCCCAAAACTGAAAAAAAAAAAAAAAAAAAAAAAAAAAAAAAAAAAAAAAAAAACAATGGTGTTAAAACAAATGTGATAGTTTACATTCCAGGAATTTTTTACTACTTAAAATTTAGGATTTTTTAAATACAATGCCTTAAATTAAAAACAAAAATCATATCTTGAAAACTAAATAGTATATCTTAAAAATCTGTGAATACGCTAGTGCGTAAAAGTCTACAATATTCACAAAATATTTATGAACATATTACTAACATAAGTTCACAACTAGGTATATATTATGTTAAAACAGCTAGTGGTCCTAAACTTTTGTTATGAACTATACTGTGCGTGTCTGTATGTATAAGTGTGTATGTGTATATGTGTGACCTTGTTTGCGTTTGTCCTCAAAGTTTTTAATTCCTATACCGAATTTCCTCAAACTTTGCACACGCATAGTGCTTTGATTGAAAGGTGACTTTACTTTTATGTATTTTGTTGATATCGAGCTCGTAGGTTAAAAAGGGCGGGTGTTTGAACTTGTTTTAGATCATTTGAGATATCTGAAGAACCAATTTGAGTATTACATCAAAGTCGGTAGGTCCTACATATATCGTACTTAAGATGTATCCGAATTATCTTCGCGTTTATACATACTCGAACATGGCACCAACAGTGACGTCACCGAGTATATACTAGCATTGTCCAAATTTTCTGTACAGTACACAGAGTATCTACACTTGATAAGATAGCTAAATTACCTACTTGTTGGATGTTTAAGCATACTGGCTTCCGCCACGATATTAGTTTCAGCTTAAAATAATGTTTCGTGAAAGTTATGTCGTACTCGAGATTAAAAATTAGGTAATATTTTCAGGGCGTGTTTCAGTTATAGCCTATGTAAAGATGGACGTCTTTAATATATGTATATATGTATACGAAAATATTTTCCAGGACACTGACATGCAATTGTACAGAATCTGTGTAAGCTGAAAATTTTCACTACCTGCTGTAAAAAAGTCACAATATATGTCTAAAAAAAAGGACCATATCTCGTACAAACAAAAAAAAATGTACCGTATCACTTTACTGTTCTTCACATCCCCTGCATTGTGAAGACAACCAGTATAGACACCCTGTGGCCAGGTAGTGCTCGTGAAAGAAGGGATTTGGAGAAACATCTCTGTTCAGCAAAGTTTACGCTTTTACAATAAAGCAGCAAGTTGTTTGAGTGAAAACGGATAGTAATTAAATTATTCTCGACTGTTTACACGTTCGCCGTTGTACACGGCGCACATGAACGTTTGTACAATCTTACCCGCGTGCAGTAAAGAGTAATTATTGAAAACGTATTTGGTCGGATTAAACAAATGCTTCCTCTTCTTGCTAATACGGTACGCATATTAAAGGAAAATGTGCCTAAACTAAATTGACTCTGCCATTCTATTCAATATTTCCAAGCACTTCATATAATGACTGATGGGAATTGGTATCCAGACTTGGATGACGTATATGGAAATGAACATGGAAAATAAAATAGAACGGATAATCCGCGAGGAAATGAAACGTTGTGAAATTGTTACATACTTAAGCGAAACAAAAATATTTGTTTGTAACCTATGAACACAAGTTTTTTTATATTTCTTGTTAACCCTTTCCCTAATTTCAAGTAAAACATAAGAAAGAAAACGAACACATGCACGCGCGCGTGTGTGTATGTGTATACATGTACAATATATACATATGTACACTACTGAGTTTTTAAACAACTTCATAAAATTGTATATTACAGTACATTAAGAGTGCGTGGTAGATAAATAAACGCTGAAAACATCAATTGATTTCTACGCTTATTTCGAAGCCAGTATGGATAAAATACTCAATGACAATCCTAGATAATAGTATTTGCCAACTTTATGAGTAAATATTTATCCAGAATTAATACTAATTCGTTACGCGTGATCTCTTGCGTCGAAGTTAAATACACGAGGTTCCAGCGTCAGAGATTGTGCCTCAGAAGTTCGTAACACTGGAAACAATTTTGTTTAAAATGTTGGTTTAAACTATTGTCTAGGATTGCTATTGTTTAATTTTCGCAAATTGGCTTCAAGAAACGTACAGTTATAGAGTAATGCTTTTAGTGTTTAAGTATGCCCCATGCCCTCTTAAGTTGGTTTTTGTTGGTTTTTATCTATGTGAAAATAGAACGGGGTAGGACATTTGCAGGTTACAATTTAATTCAGAACCAAATATTCATGTAGTAACTATTTTAGAATGCTTGTCTCATCATCTACTGCAATGTCTTGCCCAGTTAAGTTGCTTGGGTGTTGTTCTTGTGTCTAAACCGAGAGCCGTGTTAAGTGTTTTTGTTCCAGTAGCAGTAATCTATGCAATTCTGCACTTGTGAGATATTCGGTTTCTTCTGTTTCATTTTCTTTGTAAATTGTTTCTTAACTTCAGCTGTTTGAAGCACTTGTGTAACTTGTGAAGAGAAACTTGGCACCTCTGACGTACTTGAGTTCGCAATACAAAGATCCACGACTCCAGGCACCTTGTCATAAACCTAACTTATTTCAGTTTCGGCTATTGCCATGAATTTTTTGCCCCGTTGTAGAAGCTTCATAGGTTTATTTCCAATTGCCTTCTAGTTAGTTTTATTTATATGAGTCTCCATGTTGTTGAGCATTTACTTTAGTTGCACGAGAATCTACTCTCCTATGATCCTTGCTTACGTCTCTATTACGTTTCCGTGCCTTTCTACTGTGGGTAGCATAGCTTTACTGAGGAACACGGCATGTGCTTTCAGTAATGAAGCTAACATGATTATATTGACACATAAGCCTTCTGCGGCCTCATCTCCATCAGAAATATGAACTCCTTCAGATATTGTTGCCGAATACGCACGCATGCTTTCCCGTAACGGAACGCAAAAAAGTACGGTCCTGAAGGAGTGGAGAAGAAAGTATGATCGGCGCTTTACGTCTAGGTGTTAAGAGGGCGTGGTACATAGTTCAACGTTAAAAGCATTAATCTATAATTGTATGTTTCTTGAAGCCAATTTGCGAAAATTAAAGAAGGCAATCCTAGACAATAGTTTTAGCCAACGTTTTAAACGAAATTGTTTCCAGTGTTACGAACTTCTGAGGCACAATCTCTGACGCCGGAACCTTGTGCATTTAACTGCGGCGCAAGAGATCACGCGTAACGAATTAGTAATTCTGGATAAATATTTACTCATAAAGTTGACAGATGCCATTATCTGGGATTGTCATTGAGTATTTCATCCATGTTGGCTTCGAAAAAAAGTGTAGAAATCAATTGATGTTTTCAGTGTTTATTTATCTACCACGCACTCTTAAGCATTGGTGAGGAATGACATGATATGAGTATAGGAGCAGCGCCGGAATGAGGGGGCGGAAGAAACGAGAGATCCCAGAGAAAATTCGCCGACCAGCGACATATTCCGGCACGATTCCCACAAGCGAAAATCTAGGGGCCAATTGCGCCGGATTGGGGAGTCGAACCCAGATCTCCTGGACGGGAAGCGAGTGATCTAGTCTCTGTGGCAACCATAGCACTGGGGGAGGAGACGTTACCCATGACTCGACGTACCAGTATTGTCTTGCTATTTCCTCGCCGCAAGTGAGTACTTCCTAGTTCAGACTACGTAAACAACTTTTAGACTAATATCAACTCTTACAAGTACGGTCTACTGTTTTATACTCTAACTAAGAGAATACTTCACTCGCAAGTTAAGAAGTATGAGTATTTATATGGTTCTATTCACCAGGAGGCCTTTGCACATTTGTACTACAAACATACACGCTGACATGAATTAGTTCATGTCGGTGTAAACTTTTAAAAGACCTTATCATGTACGTCAGAAATAGCAAGAAAGTTACAGCTTTCTGTTTGTAAATAAGTTTACAGCCTTCTCTGGGTATGTAAGAAGTTGTAAGCAGCATTCCTGTAGATGTTGAAAAAAAAAACTATGTTGGCTATGCATGATACTTCATAGTTAATTTTCACTGATAGTATTTTTATGCAAATCGTAAGTATATATGTATCTACATACATTTTGCCATTTCGAAACTGCACTGTTAAACACACCAATTTAGAGTGAAATTAGTGTATTAAAATGTAACGAAAAATTACGCGTGATATCACTGGATATGTTGATATTTAACGCGTATGACACAAAGATTAAACTAAATACATTTGGTTTTTTAATGAAAATTTGTACGTATTTTTATTTATAGGAACATTTGTGTATTATTATACTTTTTGTCGTTGTTTTCCATAACAGCACGTACATATGTGTTAATTACCAAATATGTTGAGTGTAAACTTACACTTTTTACGGCGTTCAGCTGGCGAAGACACGGATAAATGTTCAGCTGATAACGGTGAGCAGGGTAGTGATGTCGAGCCACTGTCCCAGGTGCCTGGTGATAACAGCATGTCCTTGTACATAAGGCTCGTGTTCCAAGCCTCAAGCACATTACCTTCGACCTTCCACACACTTGCCTGACTCGTCCCCAGCCTCTCATCAGCCTCTCGCCCCTGTGAGGATTAAGGGCCTGGTCTACCGCAATTTTCATCCCTATGTTTTTATTTGTATATTTGTACCTTGTACCGGTTATATTTTTCTTGTTTTAGACACAAAATGTCACCAAATTTTTCTCTTATAATTTTTTTTATTTTGCATAGTTTTTGCGTAATGGCTTGTTAAAGCCAAAATTTGTATGTTTCCGTTTTAAGGACGACACTAAAACCAACTCACTTACCAAACTGAAAAAAAAAAATCACAGTGAAAAACGATATTGTAGGCTACAAATTCAGCTATGTTTAGCTACATTATAGAATATTTTTGTATTTAAAAAAAAATTATTGTATTTTTGAATTCGTATTTTAAGTTTCAGTATTTTTATTTAAATACAGAAATATTTTATTCTTTGTTTTTACGTACGTGACATTGTAGCCTGCGACGTCTTTATCCACTGTGAATGTTTTCAGTTTGGTTTGTCAGTTGGATTTAGTGTAGTCCTTGAAATTTTGATGTTGACAAACTATTACGCGAAAACTATGAGAGATAAAAAAAAATTTCATAAGAGCCAAATTTAGTCATATTTTGTGTCTGAAAGAAGAAAAAAAAGCTGGTACAAATGAAAAATAAAAACATTGTGATGAAAATTGCGGTAGACCGCGCCCTTAAAAGGCTATCCCAGACGCTGACATTATAGATAGGATGAAAGTGGATTAGTAGAAAACACAGCCTAAGCAAGATAGAAATGTGAAATAAACGGCAAATTCAAGGGATTTACAACACGATTCCGGCTACTGAAGCAAAATTTTGTTTTTTGAAGACGAACACTTTTTTCCCTATTTTTATTTAAGTTATAAGAACGTCATAATTAATAGGCTATTATATGTACGTAATATTCGTTACAACTGCTCGTTTTATCAAGAAAAATGCATCAGAAAAGTCCGCGAGGGTATATATGAAGCTTTGACACTGTGTACACTGTGGGTAGAAGAAAAAATTGTCGAGGTCATAGCGGCCGGCGTGGCTGGGAAGCCGTGTGGCAGACACTCGTGTGGGGTCGGACGGAGACGAGTCAGCCCGCACAGGGTTGCCATATATACTGCCAGCACTCAACACGCGTGCCCTGCGCACACTCAGTCCGTGCAAAGTTTCTCCGCGGAAAATACTTTCTGGCAAACAACATGAAGAAAAATTAGCCTAACACACCCTTCTCTATCTGCAAAGAGGAAGTCTGCGAGGAAGAAGATGGTATGAGTTCGTGCTGCAAAAAAGTCGAAATATGTCGTTTATTGAAATTGTCTGTGCTAAGAAATTGCAGTCCTACTTATTGAACTGTCTCACAGAATGTAATTACTTTATTCAGTAACATTGATGATTTTTCTTTTGAGCTTGGCTGCTCAAAAACCTCTTCAATTTCACACCAAATGTTATACTTGATTTTTATCTGGTAATACATTTACATAGTAGATAGGGGGAATGTTGGTGGCTAAAGAGGTACTGTTTTAGAACCGATGAGAATGAATTATGTGACTATATAACAGTGCCAGAATGTAAGAACAGGAGAAATTGGAGATATTCGAGAAAATCCGCCAACTAGTGTCATCGCCCGTCATGGTTCCCACACGCGAAAAATCGGGGTTCACTCGCTGGGAATCGAACCTGGATTTGGATCGCCGTGGCGTGAAATGAAGAGATTTTGGCGGCTTGTAAGCGATTAGTATTAAGAGGCAATGATGATTAATGATGTGTATATGGTTAAGCGCCAGAATGTAAGGGCGTGGGAAACGGGAGTTCTCTGAGAAAACATATCGACCAACTACATCGTTCAGCACGATTCCCATTACCAAAATTCCTGAATTATCTGGCTTGAAACTAAACCTAGACTGACTTTGAGAGAACCAAGCAATATGACCGCTTCACCGCCGCCATCCCAACATGAATCGTAAAATAATCGAGGAAGTAAATATTCATATTTTGATCTTTGATTCACAAGCCAGATACCTGATACATGATCAAGACGGCGAGGAGAAACAGATTACTACTGCAAGCCGCTTTTTTCTGTCAGTGGTAGTGGTAATCAATACGACTGTAAAAAAAAATGAATCAACAAAATATAACACCCCCCAAAATCCTGAGCGATAATGTGTGTAGTAGAAAGCAGTGTCTAGATTGCTAGTTATCTGCGGCCTTGGTAACAACAGAACATGGAACAGAATCAGGTGATTTCATATTAATTCTACTAATAAACGTAAATAGCTACAGTACACAACACCAAACCTATGCCCATTTTCATGATAATATGTCATAAAGAAGGTCAACTTTACAGAGAAAAACCGTACTTATATTGTGTATTTGTCTATTTTCTTAAAAATAATGACAATGAAAATACAATGAGACATGACTACCTACTGAATATTAAACATTAAATAACATTCCACAGAGTATTAAACAATTATACGAAAACACCAACGTGGCCACGGAATAATAATCAGTCAATGTATCAATTCCATAATATTCACGATGTGATTAAAAGAAAATTAAACCGTCCAATTAAAGGTGAGACACATGAACGGTTCTAGAGTCGATGAAATGTAAAACAAAAGTTATTATGGAGTATCATCTGGAACGAAGGGCTTTGAGCAACAGCGTATCACCGTGAAAACTCGTCTATTGAATGCATCGTCCAAACATAATTCCTACATGCGAAAATATGACAAAATTATCCAATTATCTAACCGGAATGATACTGATAAGAGATTAACACACTGGCCCCTGGACCACTACGGCTCCATCAATTTTTAAAGCGTGTCCTGTCAGTAATAAATTAATAGTAATAATTTAAACGAATAAAGGAGTATCTTCTGTTTCCGATTGGTTTAACTGCGTGGCCTTTATTAGTAACTCATAGGTACTTAAGTTTTTGTTTCCAAAAGTGTTGTCAAACCGTATCGCTGTTGAGAATCATATGCACATTTTCTAAACGTTCATAAGCTAAAATATTTATAACTAGGCCACATTCAAAGTTTTTAATGTCGCCCCAACTCTGTTTTTGCAATTATTGACATCGGCAGGCAATAATCATTTATTTGAAAAAGTATTTGGACTTGGTATAAATTGTGACATGTCCATTCATTAAGGTAAACTAACTATTCTCGGGCATCTCCCGTTCCTCCAGCCCTTCCATTCCGACGCTTCTCCATACTCACCAGCGCTGAAGATCTGTCTGTTAAGGACGTTGTACCCGTAAAAATTCACAATTTTATATTTGTGCCAAACACTGGTCAACTTTTACACATCAGGTTACATGTCATTTCACCAAATAAAAAAAAATTAGGTCCCATAGTTTTAGCATAATCACCTATCAAAGTCCCAAAATGGCGGTTGCGGTGTAGCCAAAATAATAAAAAATAATTAACTTGCAGAAACAAGATAATTCGTATTAATTCTTAATGATGTGAGATACTTCAAGACACTTTTGTGAACACAAAGCGATACAATTTTGTATCTTTTAAAAATTGATTAAAATGAGTAAATTTTTGCATAACTTTGACTTTTGGCTACTACTGAAATTTTCAAAACTAACTTTTGTCAACCATGTCATAAAATGCATTGATACACTGACTATCAGTTCCTGTAATTTTGAATTTATTAGTTAATTACTTTTTTTTTATTTTGGCTACAACGTAAAGGCCATTTTGTGACTTTGATGAGTGATTATGTAAAAACTATTGAGCCTAATTTTATTTTATTTTGGGAGACGACGTGTTATCTGATGTGCAAAAGTTGAACAGTGTTTGGCACAAATATAAAAAAATTAAATTTTATGGGTTCAACGCCCTTAAGCGCTGACACTCACTCACTCAATCAATCAAAGGGAAAAAATATCTGACACCAAATATCTATACAAATAACACAAATAATAGTAAATGAACTTTTTCTTGTTGTTGTTACACATGTTGAGGATATACAGGTAGTATCTAAATTTGTCCAACTTCAACAAACTATGGCAGGTGAAAAAAATTAGTTGAAAATGTAGACATCACCTTGTGCCTACATTTAATAATACGGAAAAATAGCTTTTGAAAATCGAATTTCGAAACTGCATTTTTCCCAAACATCGGAAATTAAATAACGTAAAATAACAAAACTCTGAATATTGCTTTAGCATATTGAAATCTTTTAATTCACAGCAAACTATGAGCTGTACCTTCAACCCCTATGAAAATAACAAGGGAGAATTCCCTCTAATTGCATACAACTTGTGTAGCGTCAGAAAATTCGAACATCCGAAGAAGGTTTATTAATGTGACAAAAATGATCCTCTTGTTGCAACTGTTTAGTATCCTCAACTGCTTTTTTAACGAAAACGACGAGCAAAAATATAGGACCTATAATATATACGATACTTCGTGCATGCGTATTATTTTTTTACGTCAGAAATTACTTCCCAAGGTTTGTCGTTGTTAGTTAATTGAGAAATTAAGATTGCACACAGTAAAATAGTATACGTGTTTTGAAGATCCAGTACCGGCCTTTCACGTTCAAAACACACATGAAGTTATTGCTGAAGCGACAATACTGCGAGCTCATACATATGGCACATGTTGTTTACAGTGAAGGTCCATCACCTAATACAGTATCTGCCGAGAGCTCAAATGTACGTAGTATAGGCTCCGTACTACTGGGCCGAATTTTCAATTGTGATTTGAATGGAAACGGTAGGTCCTAGACAGATGTAACAACAGGATACTTTTTGTTACATATGTCATGTTACTCAATAAACCTTTTTTTTTTGTAGAGCGCATAAAAAATATGACAATTTTGGGAAGGAAGGATGTTGCCGCTACTCCGTCGGTTTTATCTGGAATGTATGCTTCCAGAAATAGTCGATGGAAGGATTCCTAGAAAACTCTCTGCTAGGGAGCCTACTTACATACTGCAAGCGAGAGAAAAATTGAAATGCAATAAAAAGAGGAAGTTACAAGCTTAAAATATTTTACCTTGTTTTTTATACATAAAGTGTCAATAGAAACATGTCATATTTTAAAGTAAATTTTGTCTGTGATTACAGTTCACTAATATTATTAACATGTTAAACGAAATTGCTGAATTGTATTTAAATTTATACTGGACGTAAAGTACTACTGCCAACGGCCGAAATGTTACGCGAATAAATTTCTGGTGGGCAAGAGACAATGTGTTACTGTTTATTTCAGATCCATGATTGGTAAAAGCTCACTTTGGCAAGGTAGCATTTAATTACTTCAGAGTTTGCTCAAGGTGCGTTAAATGTATAACGTATAGCAAATTAATTCGCAGATCATTCGGCCATAAATTATCGAGTTTGTGTAGCATAAAACAATTTTTTTCTTTCAGTAAATTTTTTATAGAAATACGCAAAAGAAATACTATAAAATTAAAATAATGTTGTTGAACCATTATTATATAGTATTTAATTCCACTTTATTTGATAGCTGTGTGGTATTTAGGAAAAACCTTTTCTAGAAGGAGGTGCATGCTATGAGCATAATTATCAGTCCTGATTGTAATAAAATAAACATTAAAATCCTATAAACATTTTGAATTCATAACGAGTAAATCTATTTTACCACTCATTAAATTTTTTTTCATTTTTTACATAGGACACGAGGCCTCTCCAATTAGTGAAATTATATTTTCACAAAAGTAATTTTCGTTTTAATGCTATATTTGTCACATATTTGTTTGTAGTTTTCTTGTATGGCTGATTTGTGTCGTAAACAAATTTCAAGCTGTTGTCTGATATTGCGTCTATTGTTTAAAGTGTTTGTGTTCCCTCCTGTTTAATTTCCACGAGTGTAACTGATATTGAAAGAGTGACAACCATTTACTGAAAAATTTAAAATGTTGTAAATATTGTAAACATATTTAAAAATTGAAGTCTTTTTATGAAGTGATGTGTAAGTTAATGTCTTCACTGACGTTGTTTCAGGTGCCGATTAATGACAGTTATATTTAAAATTATGCCAAATCTGTATAAAACGTTTATTTAAAACCCACAAATACAATTCTCCCCTAGATGTTGTGTCAGTAAAATTGTGACTCGATGATAACAGTACAGTATCATTGACAATGAAATCGTTACTGCAGTCATATTCATTCTTAAACTTAGGATATTATATATGTATTGAGGTGGTAACACTGGAATTAAATTACTTTTTTTCTAAGCAAACGACGGGCCAATGTTGAATTTAGAAAGACCCGGGTGCGATCCCCGGCTCTGGCCATCCTGATTTCAGTTTTCTGTGGTTTCTCCCGAAATAGCTGCAAGCTAATGTTCCGATATGATTTCTTTACTGAAGACATCGCCCATTCCTCTCCCAGCTCCTGCCATTGTACAGAGATGTATCTCATCGTCTCTAACGATCACGCTGTCGACAAGACGTAAAACCTATTTACTTTAACTTGTAAGTACATGAAATAAACATTGCAGAAGAATAATCTCTGAAGTTAACATTTTGAAACTTCACGTACGACTTGCTTGTTGACAATATGGAATGTATGTTTTTTGTGAAAATATACAAAAATCATAACTACAAGTAAGTATAAGTGGATTGAGAATATAGGACAGCACTTCTAAGGTACTAAGAGTCAATGACGTTAATATCGATTATTATGGAGTAGATGAGAAATTGCAGATACGTAGCCTGAAAATAAGAGGGGTTATCGGGATAAATTACCATCCCCTATTTAAATAAAAATATGTACTACAAAACTGCTATATCCATATAATAATAACTACTGCTTATAATAGGAAACTAGATATTTTTTATTTCCAGTTTCTTAGTAGAAATTTAAAAATCAACCATAACAGTGCCTGCTACTAGATATTACAAATAATGGCTCTCCTACACGCGAAAAAAAATCCTGACTACGCTCTGGCCCAGAACATAGTGAATAGGAGATAACCATGAAAGGCTAACAACCAATCACATCTCCATGCAGGCACGATTGTCACGCAGGTAAATCCGAAGGCGTTTTCTCCTTTGTACTATCTGACGTCGCTCCTTCCTTTACTATTGGCAGCACAACTGTACGTTTACAATATCAGCAATCACTCAACATTTGTGTACTTTTTATGCAGGAAAAAATATTCACGACAATGAAATTTAGTTATTATTGCAGGGATACGCTATTTTTTGTGAAAACAAAAAAAAAATATAAAATTTTATACTGTATTTGTTTTAAAATAACCACTGCCTTACCTAGAGTTCCTCTACAATTTTAAAATAAAACTGTTATGATGATATTCGAAAACTAATGAATTATACTGAATTGTATTATATTTGTATTCAACTGCGTTTAATATTTCATTGACCGACCTCCACTTAGCAGTTGGTTACGCGCGAACTTATGGTGTAATACATTCTGGGTTTCGGTCAGTGGTAAGACAGGAATGAGAAATTAAGATGTGTTAGTCAATCTGAGTCACAAAACTGAAGTAGATACCCGTCTCTTATGACCTTGCTGTTGTCAACGATACGTTTGTTCGGAACAATTACTATTTTTAAGTGTGTGTTTATGCCTCAAGTAGCGCTTATAGAAATGAAGTAGGTATAGAATCTACTCGATAGAATTTTATACCAGTCAAATAATTACTAATTTTTAATATGAAATAAAAAATTTTGTTGAGGGAATTTACCCCCACCTCCCAACCACCAAATGGTTCGTCAATGGTGACAGGTTGTACTTGCACCAGTTTTTTAAAAAAAATTTGCAATAATTTAACTTCTATCGAGAAGATAGAGAAAGGTTTTTGTAAACGCCTAAGGCCGTGTTGAGGTGCAATCTAAGATAACACAGTCGGCATCAACCACAAACACTGTTCACGAAACTGGATCGCCAGAGCCATATCAATATCACCACAGGCTGCCGGGCCACACGCCTCTTGTCGCAGCAACCCTGCTATTATCTGTACACTGCTGGCCAAGATAATCTACACAGCGTTACGTCACAGCGGTAGAAGTGTTACCCTCACGCTACCATACAGGAATAGCAGTGGCGCTACTGAGTCTGGGATATCCTTAAGTTATCTGTGACGTCACATGGCATGTATATCCCTCATCCCTCTCCACGTACACGACTCGTCCACCTCACTCTTAGTACTGGATTCACAACGCAACGTGAATTGTGCGACGCGGGTAACATAAATTTTCAGCCAATCCGCGTCTAGGCTTCTGTGATGTCAGCACGACAAAAACTGCGAACGCAACACACATACTAATCATAAAGTATATCTACTTCATTCGCGTCACGGACGAGACATGGCTGAAAAATTGAATTTAATTTAGTGTCCAAATGTTGGTGGACTGGTGATTTGGTAGTAAATCCTATTCATGTATTTTGCAAGAGATTATTTTATTATAAGCAAATTAAAACTTTAACAGGCAATCGTGTATTTGTGACTTGTTCTCATTTAGGCATGCAAGTGCGAGTTTGAAATACATGACAAGTTAACGTCAAAAATATTTTAAATGCTGTAAACATATATGCCTGCCGTATACGAGATTAATATGTAGCGGCAAGGAATTACTTACATTTAATATATTTTGGTTATTTGTCGCACTGCAGGCAAACTACTGTTGTAATAACGAAAGTATTTAGTATCGCATCGGCCAGCGGGGTCAGTCCCCGGATTTTCGCATATGGAAATCGTGCCGGACGATGCCGTTGGTCAGCGGGTTTTGTCCTGAGAATCTCTCGTTTCCTCCGCTTCCTCATTCAGGCGCTGCTCCATACTCACCTCATGTCACCCCTCACAAGTGCTGAAGACCGCGATGTTAAGGGCGCGGTCTACCGCAATTTTCATCATCATTATTTAATTTTGTATTTGTACCAGATATTTTTTTCTTATTTTAGACACAAAAGGCGACTAAATTTGGCTCTTATAAAATTTTTTTATCTCTCATAGTTTTCGCATAATGGCTTGTTAAAGTAATATTTTGCATGTTTCCGTTTTAACGACTACGCTAAAACCAAATGATATACCAAACTCAAAAAAATCACAGTGAATAAAGACATTACAGGCTACAATGACATGCTCGTAAAATTAAAGAATAAAAATTGTTTGTATTTTAAAAAAAATTATATAATTTTAGAAATTTTTATTTTCAGTTTCATATTTTTTTTTAATTCAAATAATTTTTTATCTTTAATTTTATGAGCATGTCATTGTAGCCTGCAATGTCTTTATTCACTGTGATTTTTTTGAGTTTGGTATATCATTTGGGGTTTTAGTGTAGTCGTAAAACGGAAACACGCAAAATATGACTTTAACAAGCCATTACGCGAAAACTATGAGAGATAAAAAAATTTAATAAGAGCCAAATTTAGTCGCATTTTGTGTCTAAAATAAGAAGAAAAATATCTGGTACAAATGAAAAATAAAAAAATGGCGATGAAAATTGCGGTAGACCGCGCCCTTACGTGACGACTAAAGTCTCTCACTCATGCGCCTTATTGTTAGGTCACATGACCAGTATTCAACGTCTAATAGGATCCTGGTTTTGTGACAAACTCTCTTGAAAATAGGACAGGCTATATTATTTCCCGTAATATGTAACATAAACCTGATCTTCGGCAGGAATTCCTAGCGCAGAGTTAGTGTATCGTACTAGTATAGAACTCATTTCATTTGAATACATGGGGCCGCGGTGTCCGAATAGTCAGACCATTCGCCTCCCACCAAGGCGATCTGGATTCGATTACCGGCGGGGTCAGTCCCCGGATTTTCGCATGTGGGAATCGTGTCGGACGATGCCGCTGGTCGGCGAGTTTTCTCGGGGATATCCCTTTTCCCCGCCCATTCATTCCGGCGCTGCTCCATACATCATGTCACCCCCACCAGCGTTAAAGACCTCGATGTTTAACGCTAACCAAGATCTCTTCACTCATGTCATTTGAATACAGTTTTTAAGTGCGCCACCTACCACGCGTTTAAAATGGGTCGCAGTGTGTTCGTAAAGATGGTTCTCAAAGAAATTATTCTACGTACAACCATTGTGCCAATATACGTAAGGATAACACACTTCGAAAATGGGCAGAATGTTAATGTTAAGTCACCATACTCATTAAACGAAACAGTTTCTAAGCTATTCATCATAACTAATAATTGCCTTTTCAGACTGTCGTGCTTCAAAATGTACTTACCGGATGTATGTTTAACTCGGATACAAACATGCACTGAACTTCGCTATCGACTTTCCTCAAGTACAATGTATGGACACCGCTTGGAGTCCCATAGTAAAAACTAATCGGCGGGAATCTTGCAGGCTAGTTCAGCGCTTGGCTCGTTGGGGCGATGTAAATTATCATGCTTGCTTCAAGATCGTCCTTATAGCTTCGTCACTGCTAAGCCTCTAACTCGCAGATAGACTACGTGCTTTAGAACATCAAGGAAACTCCCGGTCAGGAGTAAAAACGTAAGTTTGACCAGTTGCAAGACGTCATGAACCGACACTAGTTGAAGAAGCATAAAACATAGTAAATGTATTCCAAACTTGTGTAAGAACAGACGCTACGTGATTTTGTTCTGCACTGATCTTCCAAGTGTTGGTCAAATGTACAACTCAGTACGGTTGACTAACGATCCTACCTCCCCAAGGTTCGTGCAAACTTACCCCAGAGTTTGATGATACATGGCCAGATGATTAAATTAGCGCGCAATCTATTTAGTAGTTCCCGGTTGAATGGTTACCGAAATGTTAATTTGTTAGTTTACTGTTATATTCCGAATCTGCGACCTCCAACAATAATCACTTCCGAAATAATAGATAGCAAAATTTCACTCTGGCAAATATATCATTTGGTTTATTGGTTCTATAAATAAGATATAACAACTTATCAATGAAATTCTCATTTAAAAATGATGAAACTATATTTACAAACGCTCCAGAAATGAAATATAGTGTGGAGAACGGTGCATTTGTTATATTTGCATTCAAATGGCCTAGTATTTTCATAAAAATACTGCCAATTAGGCTATTATTAATTCATGTCGAACTATGTTTCAAAGGACGGATCTACAGCAATAAACAGCATTAAAATCAATGTTTGGTTAACGAACTATTAAATAAGAGATTTTTTGTCCAGATGGTCCTGTAGTTTCCAGAGTATGACATGCAACCTTTATTTATTCCTGTTGTACAATTTTCGAAAATGCTTACAGCAACTAACACTACTAGTATAAAATAGAGATTGTTCACGTATCAAGAATAAAAATTCTGTTATAACCGCACGAGTGGCTCTTGAAATGTTACATGAACTCTTTATTTAATTACTAATGTAGTAATATTTTACAATATGGTGGACATATATCTTGAAGTACAGTATACCAATTCATTCTATAAAAATTGGTCATAATTGATCTCGAAACCACCGAAATTGAAGAAAAAATCTAATTTCTGCATGCTATTTTACAAGATTGTGAGTTTTACACAACGAATTTAAAAAAATTTAAAAAATGGTATGATAAAATGACAAAATATAATTTTTTTACAATAGGTTTAAAAGATCTTAAAATGCAACGAACTCTTTATGCACTAGTTTCGTGCTATCTTTCCTACAACAAAATTCTATTTTAAAATTAAAGCTTTAATAAATTAAATGTCCTTACATTCAGTCCTATAGTAACGGAAATATTACATAAAACGTTTATTCATTTACGTTGGACTATCTTACTGCGTAAGTATACCGAGTTTGATGCAATTCGATACAAGTATTTAAACGTTATTAGTGGGGGACATATACATATGTACATGCATACATACATACATACATACATACATACATACATACATACATACATACATACATACATACATACATACATACATACATACGGACATTCAAAGACACGATCTAAAATAAGACGTACTCATAAGATCATAGAGACGAATATTTGTGTTTTCAAGACGCACAGTATTTGAGGCACCACCTGCAACCAGCAAGGAACATCGTCCCAAAAGTTGCCTAAGTTGAAGGCGCTGTGCGATTCAATCATGAACTAAGTGATACGTTGCATTTCTAAAGAGTGCGATGAATATAAATTAAGGCTGGACGTCATTATTTAATTTTACCCACAGAATTTAAATTGTATTGTTAAAAAAAATAAACAGTGAACTTATAAATCAGTAGTTACCATCTTTCTGAGTTAACATTAAGTATGATACAGTACTTTGGAGCAGCGGCGACCGAATGGTCAGGATACTCGCCTTCAATCAAGACGATCTGGGTTTGATCCCAGACGGGGATGGTCCTGGATTCTTCGCGTGTGGTAAACGTGGCGGTTGTTGTTGATCAGTGGGTTTTCTCGGGGGACTCCCGTTTTCTCCGCCAATGTTTTCCGTCGCTGCTCCGTGTGTAGGGTGTCATTTATGTCATCCCTCATTCATCTCTGGTCCTCAAGTGGGTAGGTTGGCGATGTGCTTCCACCCCATCCCGTAGTCATAATCTGGTGGAAATATTGCAAGGAGAATCCTTATAGTGGCGCACACTTCCCTGGCCATAATTATGATATTAAACGCAAGCTATTAAAGTAACATACCTTTGACGTTATGTATTGAGCTGAATTCTAAATTACAGAACTGTGGGTTCATAAATAGTTCACTGGAAGTGTATAGAGCTTGCAACACTTTTGTTCACAACGTTGGCAAAATTTGGACGGAGTTATGCAACAACAGATCAACCAACAAAAACATGTTTCCAATATATTGACCATCAAAGTTGATTTTATAAAATATGCAACAACAATGTGTGTTCATAGATAACAACAAAATGCAGATTAGGTGACCTTGACTTTTATGGAGTTAAATCAGTCCATAGACAACAGAAGATGCCAAAATCTATCTTTTATTGACATTGTTAGTTGGTCTGTTGTTGCATAACTCTCTGTCCATTTGATGTCTGTGATTGTAAATGTTTTTATTGTTTCTTTTTTGTTCTGACTTTATGATTCCTGCAACCTTCAGCAAACGTTTGCAGAATTCACTCGTAGTACACGCCACGCACTCTTAACATTGGATGTTCGATTATCGGTTTCCCAGAAGGGTCGGTCCCCGGATTTTCGCACGTAGGAATTAGGAATCGCTCTGGACGATATAGCTGGTCGGTGGGTTTTCTCGGGGATCTCCCGTTTCCCCCACCCTCTCGTTCTGACAATGCTCCACACTCACACCATGTCATCCCTCACCAGCGCTAAAGACCTACATGTTAAGTGCTGACCAAAATCTCTTCACTTCACTTCTGTTATCGGTATGGTCGATAACGTTTATTGTATGAGGGAGTAGTGCCAGACGATGTCGTTGTTCCGCAAGTTTTCTCGGGGTACTCCTGCTCCCACGTCCTTGTACTCCCGCTCCATATTCTCATGTTGCCCTCAGCAGCGCACAAGATCTCGCTCTTTAGCGCTGATTAGTAAATAAGGAACGGATTATTCTGCGAGTTCAATTATCAACATGCTAAGTGAGTGAGAAAGATTTTGATCAGCGCATAAAATCGAGATCTTCAGCGCAGGTGAGGGGTGACATGAGGTGATTATGGAGTAGCGTGGGAAAGAAAACCCGCCAATCAACAGCATCGTCCGGCACGATTCCCACATGCGAAAATCTGGAGACCGCCCCCGCCGGGAATCGAACCCGGATCGCCTTGGTAAGAGGCGAATGCTCTGACCATAAGGCCACCGCGGCCCCATCAACATTCTTGAATCCGTTCTCTTATGTATACTCAAGCTCCGAACACTTGTCCACTAGCTGCCACTCACTGAAACAGCAGACAATGAACGAATCGATAGGGCTTGATTATGTATAGGACACTGGAATTTAACGTGCAAATCTCTGAACTCCAGAATATTTCCTTTCCCTACTTAAGGTAGTTGCCTGCCCAGGTAGTCTAGTTGTGTGCTGAGCTACGGCCGTTACAAGATTATTCGGAAACTGCTCAACGTGTGTAGGTTATATCTGTTTAGGAACAGCATTAAAATAACGTTACACACGTATATACTCGTTTCAGGTCCTTTAGTTATCTCTAAAATTTATTTTGAAGTTGCCGAAAATGGCGAATATGGGTGCTTATGTAGTTCTTATTAAGTATGAAAATATTGGTGCGGAATCTTTTGAAAGGTAAAGGCGGTTACAATACATAATTATCTAAATTATTACGTTACAAAGTGATGTACTTCCAATTAATGTCTCATAGAGGGTAGTCGTCGCTGAGAAGACTGCGCATCAGTTTAGTGACTTGCTTCTAGAGACTAGGGTAAAGCGAGATGCAAGTGCTGAGTCGTCCTTACTGCTTCCACACTTCTAGTCCTGGAACGTACAAAATACATTCACCTAGTACACTCCGTAAAGAGATCCGCCTACCTTGAACAGTCCTGCTTGTTAGAGGCTCAGAAGTGACGGAGCTATAAGCGCTGATTAAATGTCACATCACCACTACGAGCCAAGCACTGAACTATCGTGCAAGATTCTCGCCGCTCCATTATTATTAAGGGACCTAAGTAGTGATTGTTGCTGTTACTAGTCTGCAGCAAGTTCAGTGTACGTCTTCAAGAGAAATACTCTTTTCTTACTATTTTGGAGGGTTTAGAAACAGAAACTTTAATGAACATTTTGTCTTTACAGTGGCATTCCTTCCTTGTACAAAGCGTTTTTTCTTTTCTTACTTTGGTACAATGGGAACATGTGAAATACTTTCTTACTTTGGTACAATGGGAACATGTGAAATACTTTCTTACTTTGGTACAAAGGGTACATGTGAATTACTTTCTTTCTTTGGTACAATGGGTACACATGAAATACTGTCTTAATTTGGTACAATGGGTACATGTGAAATGCTTTCTTACTTTGGTACAATGTGTTGCAAACTTTACCTGAAGTACTCTAGGATGAAGTGTTGGAAATTTTATGATAATAGCTCAAGGATGTCTCAAACATGTAATTACATAATTAGAGCGGATAATAGTAAGGGATAGTCCAAGGTGTATAAGAACAGTTAACACCAATAATGAACAAACCTCTTTTTATTTATTTAGACTACACCTTTGTATCTGTGTAGCCTGTATCGGCACAATCCAATGTACGAACCCAAAGCCACCTTAACTGGGATCTCACTTACGTCTCTCGCGGCTGGTTCGCGCTTAGACTCCGGGAACGGACTGCTGCCCTGACAGTGCCCTCCTGGACACCGGAGCTGGCTGCCCCTCGACATGTTTGACGACCCTCTGCTCGATGTCGTCCAGCACCTCGTGTCTCCTTGCGGCGGCTCTGCCTCGCGCAGCCTTGTCGCAAGCCTTTATAGTCGGGGCCCGAGATGTTATTAAAACAACCTCACTCAGCTTGCCCCGCCCTCGGCTGCGTTCATGGCTATGTTACTCTCGTAACAAATGGGTACATGTGAAATACTTTCGTAAACGAAAAATCGATGGCCAGTTCAAAAGGGAAACAACTAAAAAAAAAATTGCATTTTTAAGTATGGCTCATCAACACATAGACAGAAATGCAATTTACTCAGTTGAAAAGAAAACAACACGTCAATTCCCTTGTTTTAATAACATGGCACTTTATTCTGATTGCCAGTCAAGTTCTAGCTAATGTATTTATTTTCATTTCAAGTTTGATAATTTCAACAAAGGGAGACTATAAACATTTTAAATACCTTGAACAGTTTCCTCTGTACGTTTGTTTCAAATAAACTCCAACAAAATAATGTCAACAGACCTATCGGCGAGAATAAATTATTTATATGTGCATTTTACTGAACTGGGCTATTGCTATTTCCCTGCGCTTTTCAACAAATTTGAATCGCGCGGTAGGTTTCGTCTTTAAAGCTCTTCATACACTTTTAATCATAAACACAATATTCTCATTTTCTTCGTCTCTTCTACAACTATCGCATCATCATTCAGATTTGTTACACGTTCACAAAATGTATTAGAACAAATAATAGTAAATAATATTGTAGGACAGTCTTGTGTAAAACGAACCTACTCCTGCATAGCACATACAGTCTAATTAGATCTCACAGATTATACGATGTATTGTAATATGCTTGTGATGCAAGTATGTATAATACGTGGCCAAACATGGCGTGACACATTGTTAACAAATATTGAAAGAAAGACGTACTTGGAACAAGTGACAACAGTTGTAGAAATGAAGGTCCGTGTATTGTACTTATTTAGTAAAATTATTAATATTCACTTGCATGGATCAAAAATTTGTAGTTTTCAAATCATTCTTCAACCACTCAGATTTGTAATTCATTTAGGCCGGTATTCCTAAACGTTTGTATAAGGGTTTAGGTGCAGCATATGCCATGCCTAGGCCTTATCGGTATTCCTAAACGTTTGTATAAGGGTTTAGGGTAAGGTCATTGCCTATTCAGGACTAATCTGTGACTTTTCCTTGTCCTAATATAACTACGCATGCGCAGTACGCTTAGCCGTACAGACGGCTACGTACGTTACAACGTATTTTACCGCTTGCTGGACGAATATCGCTTTTAATAATAAAAAGAGAAAACAAAAACATTCTAATAATACAGAAAATGAAACTTTGTGGCAGCAGGAATACTAAATAATAACTCACTAGCATTTTAAAAGCCCAAATAATCCTTAATCAGTAAATTTTTACTTTTAAAAGCTTTGCAGTACACATATATTTTATTGGTCGACCTTACAAAATTGAATGAGTATCTCAGGCGCTAATGTGTCGGCCCGGTACCAATTTTATTTGGGTTCGAATCCCGGTCACACCCATTTTTTTTTTACTTTTTTATATATTATGTATTACAATAAGGTAAAAATGAAATTAATGTATATTTCCATAAATATAGTTTCTAAACATTAAACTGACTCAAAAATATAGAAATAAGATAAATGTATAATGAAACATTTATGAATAGAAATATTTTTCCCCTGTAAATTGTAGTCAACATATAGGAATACCACGTCTAGTGTACGGAATATAATGACTTGACTTTTTTTGTTCTTTAAATGCTTGCAAATAGAATGAATAATGTACGTACGATCAATAGGCACCTTTTCTAAACCGGCCTACTTAGAAAATATGCAATTACAATTGTTACAAACTGTTATATACTGTTGATTTAAACACATTTTTGTAAGATACGATACGTTTAACTAACATTCAGAAGTACTGACTAAGTTTTTATTTACATACATTCAAATATTTTTAAAATTAATTTCCGAAATAAATTTTTGACAAGTAAAATAAAACGAATGTGGTTTATATACTTTTTCCTAAACAACTCGTATTTAATCTGCGTTACGTCATGTTAAATAAAAGTTTCAGAAATAATTAAATGTGTTCACGATAAATTCACCTACGAAAAAAAAAAAAAATTATACATCTGTAACGGGATGTTTCCAAAACAGCTAGTGTGCTATAAATAATTTGTAAAATTATCTCCATTCTCGTGCCATTGTAATTCAAAATTTAGTTAAATATATGAAAATAAATTACAGTTTCGCAAAAGTCTAATTCAAAAAATTGTTTGTACGACAGAAAATCTGCTCGCTGGTTCTGTGACTTGTGCACAGAGACGATATGACATTTAATAGACGTGCAAATGCTGCTCGTAACTTAATAGTTTTTTTCGGTGATCACATTTAAAAATTGCAGTTTTATTTTTAAAGTAAACACACTTGTACAGTAATCTGCGAGTGGTATGTGCATGTATCGAGAAAGTACAAGCTTAACTAATAAGACTACGTTCCTTAATTTGGTGCAAATAAACCAAAAAATTTCACATTGATCATGTAGATGTAAACTTTATAAAATATTTCTTTGTTTCTTCGTGTGATTCTATCTTCTAACATAGTGAACCTATAACAATTTGAACTAATGAAACCAAAGTTTGAAAAATTAAGTTTTTAATTTTATATTTTCTTAGAGTCGGCGCATATGTTATAGGAGAAAATTAATTAATTCATGACATGAAATCTTGGGAAATATAGTATGTTCAGTATTATTAACGTTGAACCGCCAAATTACATTTAATACACAACTTCCTTGTAAGTTATGCGGGATAATTTTTTTTTTATTTTAATGAGGCTATAGCTTATGAAATACATGTCAAAAATATGTCCTAAAATTTTACTGCAAAGTGAATTATAGTGGTAGTAATATTACCCAGAAAATAACTACAAAATGTTATTTCTTAAAATGTAAAGCAATATAACAAGTGCTGAAACAATTAAAGACCAAATAGCCTATTTTATCAACAGAAGAAAAAGTATTAAGTCAATTTTAACTATTACCCATTTCACGTAATCATTGAAATTACATTTTCAACTTACCTCATCATAAATTTCTCCACGCAGTACTAATAAAAAATTTCTGAATCATCCTGTGTTAAAAACTGAAAATGATATATTAAAAATACGTTAATATCAAACATATATACCGAGTTTGGTGATTTCCAGATGCGTGGTTAGTGTAGATAACTCATGTGAACAAGAAAACTTACGATACTCACATTACCAGCATTTTGATAGGCTAATGTAAACAATGACTCTCTTCAAAAAATTAGTTTTGTTTATCTCATGAAGAAAAAACGTTTTAAATGACCACCATTATGAAAATATGAACTAAGTACATATAAGTCTAATCAACTTTGTCTACTGCACTATTTGTTTATCAAGTTTGATTACATTAGCTCCGTATGTTCGATTTTTTAATGTGGAGGAGAAATTGAGAAATACACAAACGGACAATGGAAAGTAGACTTAAAGAAAAAGAAGAAAAGCCTTCGAGGTCCTGCATACGTGTGCACATTATTATGGTAGCAGTTTTCCCAGGCCTCTGAGAGGTGCGCCGAGATTCGGCCGTTACCAGATTATTCGAAAACTGCTCAACGCACATGAGTGACGTCTGCTTAGGAATATTATTCAAAGATTACTATACATGTGTATATCAATTTCTGGTTCAACAGTAATCATTCAAGCATATTGTAAAGCTGCCAAAATGGCAAAAATTGGTGTTTTAGCGGTGCTTTTCGAGCATTGAAATCTTGCTACAGAATCTTCTATAGTGTGCAGATGTATACAACTCACCTTTATCGTCAAAATTATATTTATGTCTCGTAGAGGTGAGTTTCGGCGAAAAGAGAACGCCAGTTAGTTACTTGCGCCTAGAGGCTAGGGTAATGAGTGATGTGCATGTTTTCTCGAACTTACAGCTTCCGCATTTGTAGATCTCGAACGCGCAAAAGACGTCCACGTAGATAGCAATTTATAAAAAAATAACTTAATTTTTTTTACTTTGCACAAGAGATTGTAACTATATTTTTAATACTTAAATTTTGAAAGATATATAACATATATTTTAATCTATATTACTGTATTTATGATTTCTTCTAGTTTGAAACAATTTAAAATGCAATACATTACGTTTTAAAAGTAAAAAATTAACGTATTTTTGTTTAATAGCTGTTGAAAGCCACTGCTACTTGTTCTATAAAAAAGCACTGCCCAGCGTCGCCTTCATTTATTTATAACCGCACACGGAACGAGAAATAATAATCCGTGACTTATCCAATACCATCAGGACGTTTAGGAATACGGGCGCGCGTTAGGACTCAACCCTTGCGTTTCTGTGTCCGAAGATGGTAGCACATTGTTCCTGTCGAAACCGGTAAACCGTACATTACCGCTTGCCTGCTGAAAATCGTATTTAACAATACGAGAGTCGGCAAACACAAGAAAATGGTACTTAAAATAAAACTTTACGATGGCGAGAATGTTAAGTGATAAGCTACAAGCTTTTCAAAAACTTAAAACTATTAATAAATAATAAAATTAATATTTTGTAGACAGTTTACTAAATGCAGGCTTTAGAATAAACTTTTTGCGCTGTAATGATACCAGCGCAGTTGGCTCAGGTGGGCCGACCCCCCGTAGCTCAGTTGGTTGAGCGACCGACTTGGATACGAGGGGTTCTGGGTTCGATTCCCAGGTCTGGCTGGGTGTAAAAATTGTGTTTGTCCGTTAGCGTCTTTTCAATTGTCAGAGTCACCAAATATTGTCACAACTGGGGAATTGTCAAATACTAAAGCTGTAAAGGGGGGATGTTTGGCTCGTTGGCGATGTTGCGACCTCGCCAAGGAGCCTAACATTTTTATAAAAAAAAAAAAAAAAAAAAAAAAAAAAAAAAA
>PNEQ01111565.1:0-64132 GCA_003012365.1 Medauroidea extradentata
AGGGAGAAGAAAGACAGCTACTCACCCGACATACCCAGCTGCCATTGAAGCACAAGACGACAGGGAGAAGAAAGACAGCTACTCACCCGACACCCAGCTGCCATTGAAGCACAAGACGACAGGGAGAAGAAAGACAGGTACTCCTACTCACCCGACACCCAGCTGTCATTGAAGCACAAGACGACAGGGAGAAGAAAGACAGCTACTCACCCAACACCCAGCTCTCATTGAAGCACAAGACGACAGGGAGAAGAAAGACAGCTACTCACCCGACACCCAGCTCTCATTGAAGCACAAGACGACAGGGAGAAGGAAGACAGCTACTCACCCGACATACCCAGCTGCCATTGAAGCACAAGACGACAGGGAGAAGAAAGACAGCTACTCACCCGACACCCAGCTGCCATTGAAGCACAAGAGGACAGGGAGAAGAAAGACAGTTACTCACCCGACACCCAGCTGCCGTTGAAGCGCAAGGCAGCGAAGTCGACGCCGAGGATCTCCTGCAGCTTGAAGCGGCGGCCCTTGACGCGGGGACCCTCGTCTGGCGGCGTGAGCAGCACCACCGAGGTGACGATGAGCGCCAGTACCACGACGATCACCAGCAGCGCGATCAGGATGCCACGCCAGTTCCTCTGGTTGGCGTTGCTCGACACCAGCTCCTGGAACACAGCCCACACTACCGCAACACCCACACAACACACACCGTTCACAATAACATGGGGCAGAGTGCGTACGCAAGTTGGAACACAAGCCTAGGACAAATATGCCTTGAAACATGTCGATGCAAATGTTTTATACCCAGAAAATCAGGTGTCCTTAATACATTACTATGATTTTTACGTCGAGTTTCAGGGTAGCATTACTCACAATTTACTCAATTTATTGACTGACTGACCATAGATTTTCGTCTTTATTATACCAAAATATATCGTCGGCCTAGTAAAAAACCCTCGTAGCTCCACTTTATTAATTTTTTTTTTTTACATTTTAGCCCTCTCTTGCGGCTGTTTATGAAATACACAGTCTGGAATATTCTTAGGTATAACAATCGATTGTAGCAATAACAATCAGCCAAAGAGGAATACTCGTAACTTCTGACTTGTATCTTTGGTCAGAAAATTATGTAACTCCATACAAATACATAGCTGCTTAGGATATGTTATATATATATATATATATATATATATATATATATATATATATATATATATATATATTCCAAAATTGCAGTGTTTGGTACCATAAATAATTTGTACTACAGTTTTTTGTTCCTCCTGAAAAAATTTCCATTAATGGAGTTACGAGGGTTGCTTACTAGGCCGACGATATATTCATATTTTTGTACGGTCACACTTAGAGCTGTTTAATAAAAGCTAAAAAGACGAAATGCCATTTCGATGGAGGCCACACATTTCGCACGGCTCCAGGTCAATAGCTAGAGCCAATGATTTTTGGTGGAAAGAATTCTGCAACAGTTTGTGTCAATGTCTTCTGTGCACTTCTGCAGCCGTGCTTCAAGGTTTTTGACAGAATGTATCACCACAGAGGTATGACCCATTTGACTGTGCCAATCAGAACAAGGTTACTACGACACAACACGTCTGTGATTTACGGGTATGACCCCGAGCCTCTGAGAGTTAAACACGTCCAATCAGTGACCATGAAGCGGAGTTTCAGATGTGCACACAATGCATTGAAACAAATTGTTGCGGTGTTCTTTTCACCAAAATTCGCTGGCTCTATCAATAGTGCCTTACTGCCGAGGCGGCAGAAATCATGCTGCAGGACGTAACTGGGTCGACCGGCCGCTCAGCATCCCGACTCCAACGATAACATCCTTCCTGCAAGAGACGCTGTTCTCTGGGAAAATGGCCCAAAGAGGATACGTCTACTGCGAAGTCAGCTCTTGCTTCTTCAGCACACAATAAATAACTGAGAAATTTCTGTAGGCCCCAAAGACGTTTCCCACCCCCTCGCGAATCACTTAATGAAATAATAAAATGACAAGGGCGACAATGGCGATGTATGGTCACGTTTTCAAGGGAAGCTGTGTTAGTTCCTGCAATGCACTTCGAGTATGTTACTTGCAAAAATCAGCCGGTAGTGTAGTGTCCTGTAACAGAGGCTGTGTTACTGGGCAAATAGTTTCTCGCCTCTTGCTCATTACAGGCTGAAGAGTTCGCAGGCCCCCTACCAATCTGATTACTCCACAGACAACCCCGCCTAAACAACGCTACCCTGGGAAAATATCCAAGCTTCGTCACAGAATAACGTCACTGACATGTACAGTATACATCAAGCACCTCGGCGCCTCTGTATGCGTGGCACTGAACTTTTTGTCGTAGGCTCTATTGGTGTCACATGGTAAGTTCACCCTTTAAGGACGTTGGACCCGTAAAAATTCAAAATTTTATATTTGTGCCAAACACTGTTCAACTTTTACACATCAGATAACATGTCATTTCCCCAAATAAAAAAAAATTAGGTCCCATAGTTTTAGAATTATGACCTATCAAAGTCACAAAATGGCAGTTGCGGTGTAGCCTAAATAATAAAAAATAATTAACTTACAGAAACAAGATAATTCATATTGATTCTTAATGATGTTAGCTACTTCAAGACACTTTTGTGAACACAAAGCGATAACTGTTTGTATTTTTAAAAAATTGATGAAAATGAGTAAATTTTTGCATAACTTTGACTTTTGGCTACTACGGAAATTTTCAAAACTAACTTTTGTCAACCATGTCGTAAAATGCATTGATACACTAACTATCAGTTCCTGTAATTTTTAATTTATTCGTTAATTACTTTTTTTGATTTTGGCTACACCGCAATGGCTATTTTGAGACTTTGACGAGTGATTATGCAAAAACTATGGGACCTAAATTTTTTTCATTTGGGGAAATGACATGTTATCTGATGTGCAAAAGTTGAACAGTGATTGGCACAAATATAAAATTTTGAATTTTTACGGGTCCAACGCCCTTAAGAGTGCATGGTAGATAAATAAACGCTGAAAACATAAATTGATTCTACGCTTTTTTCGAAGCCAATATGGATAGAATACTCAATGACAATCCTAGATAATGGTATTTGCCAACTTTATGAGTAAATACTTAACCAGAATTACTCATTCGTAACGCGTGATCTCTTGCGCCGTAGTTAAATACACGAGGTTCCGGCGTCAGAGATTGTGCCTCAGAAGTTTGTAACAATGGAAACAATTTTGTTTAAAACGTTGGCTAAAACTATTGTATAGGATTGCTATTGATTAGTTTTCGCAAATTGGCTTCAAGAAACCTACAGTTACCGATTAATGATTTTAGCGTTGAATTATGTACCACGCCCTCTTAAGGCCACCGCCTACCTGCGCGTTACAGGTTCAGAAGAGACGGAAACATAAGGGCGACCTTGAAGTGTGCATGAAATGCGGCATCGCCTCAACGCGCCAAGCGCTGAGTTAGTGTGTAAGCTTCCCGCCAAACCATTTTTACTATGGGATATTAGGCAGTGACCATATAATTGTATTGGGGAAACCAGTGGCGAAGCGTGAAGTGTTCTAGGGTAAGTGACTATACAGAACTGTCAGTTGACTACGGAACCATTTGACTGGTAGGAGCAGCTACATCGCACAGCCAGTAGCGAGGAACCAATCCTCCAGTAATACATCGATGTCTCAACAACACATCTGCCACGTGCTCAGAGTGTATAGTCAGATCTCATAGGCCTAGTGCTTGCCTTGGAACACGACCACGCTTGGCCAATGGAGGAAACGTCTGTAGCAAAGTTCAGTGCAGGTCACAATCTGAGTTTCAAATACATTCGGTTAATATAGTTTGAAGTACGACAGCCTGAAAATGCCGTTATTAGCAACGTTGGAGGGCTTAGAAACAGTATTTTTTAACGAGCATGGCCGCTTAACAATGAGATTCCGATCTTGTCTGTCTGAAATTTGTTTTCGTTTTGTACGTTGGCACATTGAGCACACATGGAATAGTTTCGTAGAAAAAAAAACCTGTTACTTACATACTGCAACGCATTTGAAGCGTGGAGCAGGCGACGCCCTTAAGGGCGCGGCCTACCACAATTTTCATCATCATTATTTTATTTTTTATTTGTACCAGATATTTTTTTTCTTATTTTAGACACAAAATATGATTAAATTTGTCTCTTATGAAATTTTTTTATCCCTCATAGTTTTCGCGTAATGGCTTGTTAAATTCATATTTTGCATGTTTCCGATTTAACGACTTCACTAAAACCAACTGATATACCAAACTCAAAAAAATCACAGTGGATAAAAACATTGCAGGCTACAATGACATGCTCTTAAAATTAAAGAATAAAAATTATTTGTATTTTTAAAAAAAAATATTGAAGTTTTTAAATTGTTATTTTCAGTTTCAACATTTTTTTTAAATTCAAATAATTTTTATTCTTTAATTTCATGAGCATGTCATTATAGTCTGCAATGTCTTTACCCACTGTGATTTTTTTGAGTTTGGTATATCAGTTGGTTTTAGTGTAGTCGTTAAAACGGAAACATGCAAAATATGACTTTAACAAGCCATTACGAGAAAACTATGAGAGATAAAAAAATTTCATAAGAGCCAAATTTAGTCACATTTTGTGTCTAAAATAAGAAAAAAAATCTGGTACAAATAAAAAATAAAAAAATGGTGATGAAAATTGCGGTAAACCGCGCCCTTAAAAAACGCAACTGTTGCAAACATTTCACTGAATATATTACATTTAGTACTGTGCAGTTTTTTAAGTTAAATTAAGGTAAGAAGATAATCTATTTATTTTTAATAATTTAACGTTCTTGTCCTTGTGTCGTCTTCTGAGATTTGACTAAATGCCTTTCAGGAATTATCTGTATGTTATATGTCTGTTGATTATAACTTACTGGCTTTTCTTTCTTTGTTTTTTTTTATTGTGGGTAACATTCGCCCGCTATGGCGTATGTCCAAAAAATCTTTAATGTTCATAATACGAACCCATTGCAAGAATCTGTTCAAATATCGCAAGGATAGACTATATTAGTAAAAACCCACACAAACAAAACATGTGTTCGAAAGTTAAATGTGCATTACCAGGTAACAGCAGCTACATAGACGTACAACACACGTACCAAGAAAATAGCGCAAGAACTTTTCACAGGAAAGCTGTGACTACTGATGCTTGAAAAGCATAAATGATTATTTTGTTTTTTTTTTTATTTAAATGCGATAGCGTAAAATGAAAGCGTATTAATACTACAGATAGTCTTTCAGATAATTTCGGATGCTTCTGTTACGCGCGAATGTACCACATTATACTGTGCTGTTTCTGTGAGGATGTTATGTTTGTATGCGGTTTGCGTGTTATTACGAATGTGTGAGTCCGTTCTACAGTGACATGCAAGCGCATACGTATCACAAAATCGCAAACGCAAGACCCTTCCAGTGTGTTCTACAGTTGGACGCAAGCGGACACGGATATGCATCCGGAAACACAAGAGAGTTGGTCAACTCCGAACTCTTACATATCCGGGCTTGCCAATAGCAAGCGAGCATTTCGTCTTTCGCCACCATATTTTGTTTACAACACTTTTACATGTTGAGTTTTCACTGTTAACATTTAATTTCACCTCCGTGCACTGTATTTGTAATTATTATTTGTGACTAAGATAATACGGAACACTTTTCATTAAGTACCATTCAAAAAATTAAACATACGAAAAAAATTTTTATTCGTAAAATATTGACTGTAATGTATTAAGTTAAAATTATGTGGCTGTTAAAATTTATTTTTAAATAGAAAACACGTACAAGGCCTTGCTATTCTGTTTATGTCATTCTAAACTACGTATGAATGTAAAATTAATTGTTCACTAATGTCGGAAATTTACATGAGAAACACTTGTTTCATAAGTTAAAAGTCGGTACGTTTACGAATACGTATTCATGCATTGTATAGTACAAAATTTGTTTCACTCCATGTGCTCGTTTCGTTTGCGTGTTACGCATCCGCTTTTTACGGTTCCATTTCAGTGTAGAACGGGGCGTACAGTGGAACGCGGTGTTATTTCCTCGGCGCATGGACACAGGTGAGCAGGCGCGCGGGGCGGAGGGATACACCAGCAAGACGGAAGTAACTGCACAGCGTCACGAAGCTTCCCTCTACGGACGGCGTGCTAAGCTGCCGTCCGGTCCAAGATGTCTCCCGCGTGGTACCAGTCCTCGGTCAAGTGTTTTACCCCGTCCTCGTGCCGCGATATTTTATTAGAGCGTAACGCCGACCCGTCGCCGAGTCCTTCCCCCCTTATATATCCTCCTGGGAGAGGACGAGGTTTATATCCTGTCTCCTGGCACAACGGCGGAGTTGGGACGATGGGATTTCCGCAGCAGCAGCCACGGAATTTAAGGCCCCCCTCGTTGGCGGGACGTCACAGCTTCGGCCGGCGAAGAAATCCCGCGGGGGATTTACTTATCCCCATTTTTTTCTTCACTGTCCCACTCCTGTCCCTGTACGCCCACAGAATATCCCCCCTGTTTTTCTCCTTTAAGTTTATACGTTTCTCCGTGTCTCCGGAGGAGAAGCCTATCGGAGCGCCGAGGATACGAAATAATGAAGAAAGAAGAGTGTAAAAACCATGAAAACTGCTTCGAGAACTTTGCCCGTAAACAAAAAAATGTGTTGGATGAAGGGGTGTGAAGGGGAAAAATTTCGATAACTTTTAAAATGAGTGTACCCGGGTTTATTATTATTTTTATTTATTTACAATATTCCATTGATCCTATGTAAGCAATACTACTTGGGAGTATATATAATTTGTCTAATAAAAATTATAAAAATCAAAACATAAAAACATAATTATCTATTACGTAACAGGCCAGGTTATAAAATTACATTAATGAAAATATATTTTTCATGCATTAACAGGCCAGGCTTATCTAACCACTATTTGTAAGAAAATCTTTAATTTCTTGGATATTATAAAAGTACTGGTGATATGTTAATTTGCAGACTAATTTCATAAATTATTTAATATTAGATTCCTCAGCTGTATATTTAGGAAGTAAATTAAAAAGTTGAAAACCAGAACAAAAAGTATATTTTTTTTTCAAACTTAAAGCTATGATGTTGTATATGTCTTAATATATGACAATTTCTTGTAAAATGAGAGTGAACAATCTTATTTAAGTCTGTAATAATGTTTATTCGAGTGCATTAATTTAAGCGTATTCATCAAACAGATGTTATAAAGTGTTGGAATCTTGTGAACTGTAAATAAACGTCTACATGATGTTAAGTTACTCGAGTTTGATAAGGTCCGTCCCCGGCTCTAGCCATCCTGATTTAGGTTTTCCATGGTTTCCAGAAATCACTCCAGGAATCCTGTGAATGCTGGGTTGGGTCCTTAAGAACCCGCGTCACTTATTGTTTTGAATTATTCTTCATTTCTTCCTGATAAAAAATTTTGGCAAGATTTAACAGAAAATATTTCAATAGGGAAGTAGCTAATTACTTTACCTTTCATTACGTACATTGTATTAGAAAAATTAAAACGTAACTATGAAATAATTAAATTCATTTAAAATTTAAGGTAAACATTCTCTTACCAAATAATACTCACTAAAAAACTACTAGTACCAATTTCATCCAATAATACGCACCTAATAGTAAAATGTAATCTTAATATACAAAATGAAGTGTCCTGACACACTCACTCACTCACACACTCATCAACGCATAGCCCAAACCGATGGACATAGAACCATGAAATTTTGAGGGAAGCTTCCACTTGTCCCGTAGACACCCACAAAGAAAGGATTTTTCGAAATTTGGTAATTAAGGGGGTGAAAAGGGGTGAAATGTGTTATAAAAGAATCCTTGAAATCTCATTAACCGGAAATGCTATCACAAACTTTTTAACTTCATAATATTGCCCAAAGAAATGCATATTCGCAACTTTTTCGATTTTGCGAAATACGATAATTAAGGGAGTGAAAAGCCGTAAAATATGTTTTTCATTAATCCGTGATTTCTCCTAAGCCATTTCAGATAGTGAGGTTATTTTTTTAAATGATGCTTAGGTAAATATCTAAAAAGTACTTTTACAACTTTTCGAAATTCGTCCTTGAAAGCTCTTAAAAAAGTAAAACGTGTTTTTTAATTAATCCCACTTATCTCCTAAACCAGTGGAAATATTAAAATGGTTTTTGCTTTAAAATAAATCTTACATAATTGAAAAAAATAATAATTTCAGGATTCTTTGAAATTCGTCCTTGAAAGCTGTTAAAATAATATACTGTGATTTCAAATAATCATCTGTACCGCTTATACCCGTTGAGATATCGAGATGATTTTTTAATAAGAATGAAGCATATGTAAATATGTACAAATCAAATTCAGATTTTTATGAAGTTCGAAAATTAAGTAGGTGAAAAGCAGTAAAATGTTACAGTCTCCCGAAAAAAGAGAATGATCACGGAGAAATAATTCAACAGTCGTTTCTTTTTGCCAACCTACTCATAAATAAAACTTCTTTGCACTGTAGTCACTACATACGAAAGAATTATCACGGCATGCCTTTAACATTCACTCCGATATTGTATAAAGTTTGTGGTGTGGGAGGGGTGGGGTTACGGGTTCGTATCCCGTGCAAGACTTTGCGATGGGAATTTCTATGACATCATAAGAGCATATTGCGCGCGTTCTTTACACTGAGCTAAGACAGTTAATTATAGATCACTGTTATTGAGTACGCTATCTGTTAAATGCCTTCATCACATATTTTATCCAGAGTTACTGTTTACATTACATAATTTCACGCGGGCAACGCCGCAGCCGGTCAGCTAGTGTTTATATAAAGACGCATTGCCGGTTTTTCGCCACATCCTTAATTTATTAAACGAAAACGAATATTATTAGCAAAAGAGGTGACATAGCCGCTTAACAAACGCCATGGCCGACTCCTCTCCCAATTCCTGTCACAATAGCAAGTTGCGTCTCGCCGTCTTTAATGACCTCGCTATCGACGATACGTAAAGCCCGCTTAAGAACCTTAAGAGCAGATTAGGGCAAAGTAAGGTGAAGGGGCCACACAACACCCATGCCCGAGCCGGGATACGCATCCAAACAAAAAACACGGTTTTGTGGTGACCACAAAATATTTTGTCAATATGAACCTCGCCAATTTTTTTTAGTAGTTACAACATTTTTTTTAGACACAGCACAACTTTACAGGTTGCAGCAAAAAAAACTTTTGTGGTCAACGCAAAAACATTTTGTAAGGTTCGTACTGGCATCAATCCCTAGTAACCTGTGACGCAAAGTGCTCGTGTGCAGTCGGGCAAGACGAACCCCAAGCACTGGTTGCAGGTCCCTCGTCGCAATGCAGGTGTCCACGGGGACAGCGGGGTGACTATACCGGGCAATCACGCCAACAGCACGCCGGGGCCGTGAGAAAGTTGGCCGCACCTGCAGCGAGGGGAATTGGCGCCGAGGGGTTGGCAGCAGTGGAAACTACGAACTCAATTAAAGGGCACTAACCTCGTGGGGGTAAGAGGGGTCTCCTGCGCCACCTGGGTACTGCGTTGCACGAAATTCCGCTGCCTACCGTGTTCCGAGCTTTCCGTGTGGCTTCTTTTGTTTCTCTCTCATTGCTCTTTCCCCCCCCCCCCTTTTTCTTAGTTCTGATAAGCAGAGGTGCCTGAACTGTTATACCTAGAGGTCAGAAATATCCGCGAAAAGATTTTTGGACTCGTTTGTTTCAATGTCTTACGTGCACATCTGCAGTTTTGCTTCAAGTTCCTGCGAATCAGTGGCATTGAAGAGAAAAAGGAGGGGGGCAGGGGGACACTGTCCCTCCCCTGGAACAGTGGTGACGGACACTACAGGCATTTGTAACCATCCTAAGTTTTAATATTTAAAATTATTACAATTCCTTCCAGCTGTATATTCCATATGTATACTCGAAACCACTTAAATAGCACCAATTTGCACATTAAAATCCAAATTTTCCCAGACGTGAGGTGTTGTAGGAACCTAGTTTTCATTGGTGAGCACTTAACATCGAGGTCTTCAGCGCTGGTAGGGGTGACATGATGTATGGAGCAGCACCGGAATGAATGGGCGGGGGAAACGGGAGGCCCCCGAGAAAACCCGCCGACCAGCGGCATCGTCCGGCACGATTCCCACATGCGAAAATCCGAGGAGTCGAACCCAGATCGCCTTGGCGGGAGGCGAGAGGTCTGACCCCTGGGCCACTGCGACCCCTAGTTTTCATTGGTATGGTCAAATATGAGACGTCTGCATAAATACACGCTGTTGATACCATGAATCATAGCTAGAGATAATGGAAAATAACGAGAGCATTTTTCGTTCCAGTGTATTTCCCAGAACATTATATTGACTGTCTCTTGCATGACTGAGCAAGGTTACATTGCACGGCTTATCTGTTTACATACGAATCACATACGTTCAGTAGTAGTGCAATAGAGGTATCATTGGCTCAGTCAAATGGAGAGCCAGAAATCACGAAATAATAACTAGATATAGGTGATTCGGAATAAAGTGAGCACTCAAAAAAGCCCTGATTAATTTCTATTTTCTGCCAGTTTATATCTTTCCGCTGCATGTAAACATCAACATTGCCACGTGCTTTTATTTACATAGGCTTGTACAATGTTTACATTTACGTTACAGTGCTCCGATAAATTTTATCTACAATATGTACTCATTAAATGCACGGGGCTGAATACATGCTATACTCAGTAGTAATCTTAGTTATAAATACCTGCGAGTAAACGTCTTATAACACTGGTTTCTCTGCGTCTACTCTAACGGCGCTATTACCGTTACGAATCTCGTAAATGCATGCACAGTATATTCGAACTTTTAAATTAAAACCGCCACTAAAAACACGACACACGCAACTCAAGAATTCATGTTCCGTTCAGCATACTGCAATGAACGACGACGACGCACGTAAAGAGAAACAATAAATAACGTAGTTTCTTAACGTTTGAAACAGGGGAAAAAAATGCTTTTTCTATTTCCAGATACTCAGGCTGGCGATCATAAAACATAACAACTTAAATTACTAATGACTTCACATAATTTATCAATGATATTCATGAACAGTCACTTATAATACTTTTATATGTGTTTATCAGAAACCCATATTCATTACATAACGGACAAACAAACTGAATGGCGCAATTCGCCTCCAAGCGACGAAAACCTAACTCTGATGCCATCTGTCGGTGAAATTTCAAACTACCTCTGTGGCGCGAAGCACTAGCGGCGTGTGCCAACGATAATCGACTCGGTTGCGTCGCATTGTGCTGCCGCTAATTAATTAAAACTATACAGTCAGTAGGTATGTCAGTAAGAACTTAAATAAATATTTTAAAGTATATTAAATACAGAGAGGTCGTTTGCAATTGATGTTTTTTCACTAATGCTGTATTCAAATAAGAAAATACACGGGACTACACGCAGTTATTCGCAACCAACCATACAAACAATAATGTAACTGTTGTTAATGTTGGCTTATATGCAGTAACGGCTAGTGATTTTTTTCAAAGGTTAAATCTTTAGTGTTCACTTTATTCCGAATGGCCTATACCCGGAAATGTCGTGGGTTCAACGTCCCGTTGGTTAGCCTGCGCAGTCCTGTGCACACTCTGTCTTCAGCTCCTTGTTGATTGGTTCCTGCCCCAGTGAGTGGACAGTTGTACATATAACAAAGCAGCCTGGGTGCCAGGGAGAGGTTTCGTGCAGGTCTGCTGCTATTGGTAGGGACAAGAAAATTTCGCAGACTAGAGAGGATGATTTATCGCGGGAAAAGTTAACTGTTTGCTGGGTTTCAATGCAAGTTCAGTTTACCAGAAGATGGTTGGCTTTCGCTTTTATGTGGAGCTGTTGCTCTATTTGACTGATCCAATAAGAATCCCGTTGTTGTAATATATGATGTCTATTATTGGTTTGCAGGCAGCTACGTTGTGTCAGACGTACATTACCTAATAATATGTGTTGTAATTAACTACAGCGTTTTGAAGGGTTTGTTGGCACAAAACATTTTCGCGATATATCATCTATATATACTCAAGCCCCGTCTATTCGTTCACGGTCTGCTATTCCACTGAGTAGCAGCTAGTTGGCAAATAGTCGGGGCTCGAGTATGCATGGTACAATGGATTCTACCCTGCAGGTCATTGATTCGTGAGATTTTCCAGTCCCTAGCTATTGGTATCTCAGTCGTCACTGAGTTTCAGTAACCGTGACAAAATCACGAAGCAATTAACGTGTACAGGAGTTTGAAACATAACCTCGTCTCAAATGAATTGACAAAATTTCCGGGTCTCTGCTCATTAGTAGAGGCACGATTATTTCGCGAATTTATTCTAGGTCAGGTTGAACGGCAACAAAGTATACTTCTCTGTCATCGCTGTGATCGGACAACAGTTGTTCTGATACACATTTGACGACTGCAAACCAGTAATAAACGAGGAAATAAATCGTGGGGAAATCACGTGGTACCCGCATGCCAATGAACAATCGACAATGCCCAGTTCATGTATATGACTGAGAGTCTAAGCTGGTACCAGATGAATACGCGAAATAATCGTGCCTCTGCTCATTAGGTATTAAAATATTGATGCAGAGTATTTAAAAGGTATAGGCTGGTACAATATTACTTTATCTTCAATATTAACGTCAACGGTAACACATTGGACTCGCATTCGGGAAGACCCGGGTTCGTTACCCGCCTCCTGCCATCCTGATTTTGATTTTCCGAGGTTTCCCTAAATCGCTCCAGGCGAACGCTGGGATGGTTTCTTAACAAAGGCCATGACCGACTCCTCTCCCAGCTCCTGTCATTGTACTAAGTTGTGTGTCTCCGTCTATAATGACCTTCTTGTCGACGAGACGTAAAGTTCACCAATCGTACTTCATCCTAACGTCATAAAATGATAGGGTACCCAAAGAATGTCTCACAGAGACTAGTTGTCGGCAAGAAAACTGCACGCCAGTTTAATTGCTGCGCTTAGTGGCTAGGATGAGGCGTGATTCTCTCGTGTTGTCATCCTTACCGCTTCCGTACATTTAGACCTCGAAAGCGCAAAATAAGTCAACCCATGCGGCCGCCTTAAGGGCGTTCAAGTGAGATACAATCATAATTTTATATTTATATGAAATATTGTTAGTTTTGTAGACGATACTTATGAGTACATTTTACTCTTACGAAACAATTTTAGCTCTAATAGTTTTCTCATAACGGGGCGTCAAAGTCAAAATTTGATTGTTACGCTGCCATACAAATAGTGAAAACCAACTGAACTACTTAAACTAAATAATTGACTGTGAACTTAAATCCTATGAGCTATGCAATAAAACATTTAAAATTCCACAACGTAATATTTTGAATTTAAAAAAAACACAAAAATACAGAAAAAAGTTGTAAGTTCAGCATTATTTTTAAAATACAAAAACAGTCCGCAAGAATTTAAAAATAATTTATTACGTAGCCCATAGTATGTTATTTCACTGTGAATTATTTCACGTACGTAAGTCTATCGGTTTTCACTATTTGCAGGGCAGCAGAAAATGAAAATGTGGACTTTGACGCACCGTTATGAGAAAACTACGCCAGCTGAAATTGTTTTGTAAGAGGAAACTGCACTCACAAGTATCGTCTACAAACCTAACAATATTTCATATAAATACTAAAATTATGACTTTATCGCACTTGAACTCCTTTTAGGGCCTTCCTTGGATAGGCTGCGTTTGTGTGTGTGAGGCAGCAAATCGACGGAGTGTTAATGCTAGCGTTGAACGGCATTCGTATAGGTCGTTCGGGATAAAGCTAACACTACAAATTTAACCTTTGAAAAATATCACCAGCCGTCACTGCATATAATTCAACATTGACTATAGTTACCTTACTGCTTGTATGGTTGGTAGCGAAATTGCGCAACATAGTTCCGTGTTCCAGTGTTTCAGGCGCATGTATGCAACCCGCATTAACCCCATATAAATCAAGGCTAATATTACCTTCACTATAGCAGTAATAGTATTATACATATCAACATTATCTTAGTGTTTTACGAAAGATACAGTCGTTATTATTTTCGCTGCGTTCGCCGAAGCTAAGTATATAGAATGGTAGACTGTAAATTTTACAAAACTTTTTTTGTATTATATTTTCAATGTAACCGTTTGTTATACTAAAATTAGCAGGACGCCGAGAAAACAAGAACGACTGTGTCTTTGATAAGGCGCGAAGAAAATGCTGATAAGTGTAATAATACTCTTACAGCTATAGCAAAAGTAATATTAGCCTTGCTTTATATGGGGTTAATGCTGGTTGCATACATGCGCCTGAAACACTGGAACGGCCTGGTAAATACAGCAATACTGAAACAAATGCAACCGAAATCGACGTATTCGTATTTTATATAATTAACAAACAATTTTTTTCATGCGATATAGGTTCCTACCGACTGCACAATTTTCCTTAAACGCTCAAACATCAAGTGACGTGTCCAGAGAGGTTAGACATTTCCCGTCGTTAAACGTTACGCGCGGAAAGATAAGAATTGGCTGAAAATAGAGTTTTAGTAGCAGGGCTTTTTTTAAGTTCTCACTTTATCTTGCGCGCCGCCTATAATGCGTATTATCGTTTCTCTGTGTAAGCCACTCTGCTGGCATGCAATTCTGTACTATAACCCATTTTCCGATGGAACTTTATGCGGTGACCCAATTATTGTATTTGTGGGCCAAGGGCGGATCCAGCTCTTGGTTGGGGGGGGGGGGCATACCTAAAAAGTAGCTGTACCCACACCCCGAACAAAAGAAAAAAGGGTGGGGTCCTTCATCTGAAAAAAAAATAGTTTTTAAGGTGCAAAATGGTGCTGTTTAAAGTATTTCCTAAACAAAAAAACTAAATATGCCACATTAAAATGTTTAATATTTAAAGGACAAACTATACATTAAAGGTCAAAGGGATCATCCACTGTCGTGGGCAGCGCAGTTAAAGGTCAAACGATCGTTTCTATTGTTGTGTATTTCGAATCAGATTGCATGTTTCCGTATACGGCAGTTTGTGAAAGCCATTTTGGGTCTTTTTGAGGGTCCCGAAAATGTTTATAATAAATAGGCTACTTTTCGTAGATATGCAAATATAACGTGCTGCAAATAGTTTCGTAAAAAAAATATTCACAACTCGCCGCAACGGATTTGAAGCGCAGGCAAGGAGGTCCGTTAAGCCCTACTTCTTACCCGTCTACCATCTTTCCGCACCATTTGGCAACACTGCAGCTGGGTATGCGGGGCCGGGAGAGGTACTCCATCTCGCGCTCTGCTCAGAGGTCAAGTGTCGCGCGGCTGTGACCAGCGAGGCGCTGGCTAGGGATGTTAGGAAGGGGAAGGGGGTTAGAGAAGGGAGCTATCCGGAGCCAGCCCGTGCTCCGGGGACCACACGAGTGGCGCCTCGTGGCTCCGGCATTGAGCCAACTCTTCCCTCTGCCCCCTACCATTCACGCCATGACTGAGAATTCTTGCGCTGGTCTGCAAGAAGTTCACCGCTTCCGCGACGTTAGATGTCGCCCCTAACCTTCGCCGCCCTTGAGGTGGAACATTCACAGCCATATTGAGATGTATTGCTATCACTTGTTTGTTTCTGATTAATATTTATATGTTTGGCCACGAGTACCAAGCCTGGACATCATTGGTTTTTACTGCGGAACATGCGCTGCGACAACTAACACACAGGCTGGATCAACGGTTCATTAATTAAAACATATACAGGTAGGGCTGGGAAAAATTGGCGAGTTCAATGACCTGCGCTAGAATCCAATGTCCTATGCATACTCAAGCCCCGTCTATTCGTTCATTGTCTGCTGTCTGAATAAGCAGCAGGTATACAGCTACTTATGGGAAATATTATTTTTCTATTTTGTGATTTATGAAAAAAAAAATGCAAAATATTTCTAGTTCCAAAATGAGTCGGAAATGTCTATTTCACCATTTTAACTGCAAAGATAGACTTACATTGCGCCACAAATCACAAAGAATCAAAAAGTTACTGTCAAATTTTACCAAACTTATATGAAGCAGAGTATAATGGGCAAATGGTAGGGCTTCGGTATACACATGATAATGGATTCTAGCATGTTTAATGTGTACTATATTTTTTTGTGATGTGAAAGATGTGTGTGTAACCAGTGTTGTGACATATGCCAGAACATAGAACACCTTTACCCTTGTCAAGCTAAAGCTCTTAGAATAGTAATTACTAAACAAAATCACTTTGAAAATAGAGAAATTTATTGACTGAATAGTTAATAGTGCTGGTTATAGTGGTATTGGATGTAAAACTGAAGGTAATAAATAGGCTTGAACCAAATCTGGAAATCTACTAACACATCCTTTACAACATTAACTTATGAGGGATATGTTCTTGAATAATAAATTAATCCAGACGATCATTGCTAATTAAATTAATTTAGGCCTTTGAAAATTTATGTTTGAAATTAAAATTCTATGCTGGCGTTTGTTCTAACTGGTTTAAATTTCACCCTGATTACATGAGCTTCTTTGAAATAAATAATTATGTTCCCGGTTATAACTCCAACTCTTTTGAGCGGTAGGCAAAAGGTTATTAAAAAAATATATACTCAGAACTTCTGGACTTGGTAGCCTACAGTCATAATATAAATGTACGGTTGTTCTGACGAAAATTTAATGTTCTGAGGTAGCAAACGGAATAGCAGATACTCCTAAAGTATCGTAGAGGCAGAAAACATTACTGGTAATATTAATTTAACGACGTCATACCAATTGACGAACATAGTTCGGCAATGGCGTCATGCCGAGGCGTCCCGTCGTCGGCCGCATTTCTTGCTCACTCAAAAGAAAATAAGGCATAAATCAGTTCTTCTACAACACTAATTTGGCCTCCTATCCTCATTTCTTACTCTTGGCTTTCCAAATTTTGTCCTGTATTTAGGATGGCGCTCGATTTAAGAGCATAGAAAGAAATTGCGCAAAACGTGTCATGTTTCTACCGAAGCCAAGCCAAGAATTACCTTCAAATACCCAAAAACTTCGACTATTCTCTAAATCAACAATTAAATAAGCCTATCCAGGCGTCTGGGTACGAGATTAAAAGAATAAATCGCGATCCCCAACGAGGATACAAAACTAAAACAGAGACGGGAAATATACATTCAACTTAAAATAATAATAAAAAAAAAATTTAAATTATAGGATGTGATTCCTGGCATAAATAAAAAAACATAAATAAAATAACTGATCTAGTTACCTAGGTAGAGGCATATAATAACTATCCCTAATTATCCAAAGAAAATTTAAACTGTAAAATAATATTAATCAACCAAATTCATGAAAAACTGGAACTAAGCCAATCCAAAGAGCTAGACATAGATAAAATGATAATATACACATGAAGTTTTAAAACAAAGAAAATAAATATGCTATCTTTCTGTAGCCAAATGCTACACATGTTGGTCGTTGAACACGCGAAATATTCCTAGCCCTATGTACAGGTCGTTCACAATAAGTGAGCATTTTTTAATATAATTTTACTTAGAATGCATTTGAAAAATATTATTTATTGTGACCTTAGATGGTAATTTTTGATTCCGGTGTAAAGTAAAATCTTTGATTGTGACTTAGATTGCTTCGTTTACATAAAAAGGGGGAGGAAACTATAAATTATCAGAAAAGGCGAAAAGGAACTAACGTTTCAAGAATGCTCACTTAATCCCGAACCAACTGTACAAACATAAATTATTGTTAGGAACACCTTATTTTCAAGGGAAAATTTTTGCAGCAGCTGGTATCAGTTCCTTATGTGCACAACTGTACATATGCTTCATTATTATTGGCAGTTTGTCTTTGTGCAGCGACGTCTCTCATTTGACTGTGCCAATCAGAACAAAGATACTGTAACACCACAATGTGTGTGATTTGCGGGTAGAATGATCCCCGTGACGATAAGAGTTAAACATCCAGTCACATACATTAATGTAGAGCTGCAGAAGTTCACTTAAGACACGGGAACAAGTTTGTACAAAAATTTTTTTCGCCAAAAAACAGGAGCTCTTTTTATACATATTTGTCCAAGAATAACAAACTTGTTGGTTGATAACACGAAACACGTATTGGGTTAGCTAATGTGCAGGATGAATGAAAATATTACTTACTAAAACATATACGAACATAATATTTCGTGGGTCTTAAAAGGTTAAGTACAATATTAATTGAATCATTTACATGACTTGTCCTCTTGGATAACAGAAACATAACAGTATGAATTCAAATTATGCACAGCTATACAAGCCAAATTATTGAGGGCACAGGCGGATTCACAACTACGCTTAACGAAATTCACAACAATATTTAATCTAGACATGCGCGGAAACTGTTCATGTCATAACAAAATGTCGAAAATAGATGATCGTGCATTATTTTTATTTTTCGAATCGAATTAATGGTGCATCCACAACCACCACTTAGCGTACGTACGTACGTACGAAGTAGAAAGTTGATCAACTCTGTTACGTACGTACGCACACTATGCAAGGATGTTAATGCTACCATGCATAATCGGTGTTTCTACTTTTACACGTACGTACGTGCGTACGCTAGGTGGTGGTGTAAATACAGCTTAAGAGCCTGTCAAGTAATATTCTATGCGCTATATAAGCCAAATATACAAAGATAAATTGCGGAGCAAACTTTCAAAACCAGACGTGTCCACCTTATCTAGCTGTAGAAAATAGGGAATAAACATATTTTATTGCACTAACTGAGAATAAACAAACCCATTTCAATAAGACATGTGTTTTTATGGATTCTGAGTTCATACTCGTATGTAACACATCTTATTTATTTAGAAATGGCAGTTTACTCATTTTCGGGATTTTGGACATGTCTGGGTTAGAACGTTTGCTTCTCAATTGTAAAGAAATGTTAGAGCAAAATTTAAATAAATTCAAGATGACAGTGGATGTTCCAAGTTACGGGTGCTGCCTACTTGAGTGTTAAAAGCTTAGAAATTGTAGGGCTATAAGGGCGACCTTGTAGCGCGTAATGAACGCCGCATCGCCACAACGAGCTGAGCGCTGAGCTAGCGTGCAAGATACTCGCCGATAAATTTTTGTAGCTTGTTCGGGATAAAGTGAGCACTAAAATTTTAATTTTTGAAAAATATCATTAACCGTTACTGCATATAATTCAATATTACATATAGTACCCGTACTGCTTGCATGGTTGGTAGCGAAATTACGCAACATAGTTCCGTGTGTTTCCTATTTAAACACAACAATACAGAAACAAAATCAACCCAAATCGACATAACTGTATTTCATATAATTAATAAACTTTTTTAAAATTAGACTGTATCGATTCATACTGACTGTGCAAATTATCTTATACGCGCAAACAACAAGTGGCGTGTCCAAATATTTAAGACATGTTCCGTCGTTAGTCGTTACACGCGAAAAGATACAAATTCGATGAAAATAGAACTTTAGCAGGGCTTTTCTGAGTGTTCACTTTATCCCGAATCGCCTATAGTATATGGGACTTTAAGCGGCGACAATATAATTACTGGAGGAAAGTCTGTAGCAAGCTTGAGCGCACGTTTTTATCTGAGTTTCACATACAACCTGTTAGTACATTTTGAAGTACGGCTGTTTTCAGCCATGCTGAAGGACTTAGAAACAGTGCTTTTAAGGCTCGGTTTCAGTCGCCATCTTGAATTTTATTATTTTTCACTTTTTTTACTTCTAATAAGAAAAATGTTAAACATGCTGTTATACCTCAAATGCTATTTACATTTCGCTGCAGTACAGGCATTGTGATTTACGTATTAACTTATAATTACGCCGCAACGTGTGGCAAACTTTTTATATTCATAATTTGTCCGACAAATTGCGACCTGACTGTACATTACTAGCTCTATTGACATGCTGGTATTGTAGCTCAAGGTAAATAGAATTTGCGGTATAGTCCCTGATTTAGCATTTTTCTTATCAGAATTCCAGAAAAGCGAAAAACAAAATAATCAGTATGGCGGCTAAAACCTAGCCTTAATGAATACGGCGTCTCAACAACGACATTCCATTCTTGTCCGGGTTGTGTTTTTACGTTTTATAATATTGTTTCATCACACTGGCAAAGCAGTACGAACGTACGAATATACTTGACACTAAAACCATACACTACTTTTGCTTTAATTATAAACTTTTATTTCATGTAAATTGTATTTCTTAAAGTTTAAAAATGTTGTTACTACACTGAGTTTTGTTTAACAAACACAGACATGTAAATAAGCAAATTACATTAAAATGAGGCAGTTACTTTATCTTCAATAGAGCTATGTTACAATAAGCCAACCAGCAAATTCACTTCGTGATGTAACATGCGTCTGAAAATTGCTCAGAACTAAACAAAAAAACAAAGTGTAAGCTGTGCGTAGAATTTATGTATCTATGTTTACAAATTACATCAATTATATTGTATTTGTATGTTTGAAATATAATACAGTATAAACTTTGCACTCTCCATAATAACGAACATAATTTGGTTTAAGCCTACTGTTAAATAGTTTTCTTGGCAAACGAATCGTAAAAATTGTGTGTGCATTTACAAGTAAATCTTTGGAACCCAGCTGCCAAATTTTTGCTATAATAGTTCAATGTTAGATTCATAAAAAATGGTTGTCAATACATAAATACATCAATATTAATTTGTATAATTAGAAACTGTTTCTGTATACTTGCAAACAATATTTGTGAATGTACAGGTTCTTGTATATTTAAAACATATTTATTGTTAACTTACAACAATTATTTGCATTGTCATTAAGCAATGTTTTGTACTAGATAAAAAATATTTGTAAAGGAACAAACAATTTTATAAAATGTGACAGACCACAAAGTTGATTTTGCTTCACATTAAACACACTGTTAGTAAACATTGTTTACAATCATTTTATAGGAATTTGGAATACTCCTAACCATTTTATGACTCGCAACATTGTTTTTGTAATGACTGACAGAAAAATGTCTTGCTGTTAGTTTTGAAAATTTGTACAAACTTTATTGACACTGCAGTTTATAAAGAAATGGTTGGCATCTGTACAAACAATTTTTCCGGTGTAAACGAATGGCGCAGGTATTAAAAACTAGGCAGGTATGATTAAACACTGCGTCTTTTCTGTGTTTTTTTTTTTTGCAAGTACACTTGTCTTACTTAAATTCGTGATGGATGTACACGTTGTTTTCACGAATGTATTCCCAGGGGGCCTGTGTGCCAGTCGTGCCAACGATGCAGAGTGTTTAACCTTTGTGAAGTAAACGAGGGCGGAACGGAGGTCGGGGTGCATGTTGGCACTTACAGCATCCTTTACAAGTATCACCGAGGTCTTACCCGAGGGTGAAACAGACACGGGAGTAGAAATAACTCCCCCCCCCCCATCCTAACAGCATACTACAGTGAGGCGGTGCCAAGGTTGTGGGTATGTGGAGCATCGATCTCACGCATGCCTTCCCCCACTGTATTTTCAGGATGGTTCTGAGAGCATCGCCGCGCCGTCGGTGGAAATACATATCTCAAATTGCTTTTTGCTGCCGCGAGCCGAGAGTCAAGACCCAACTGCACACATTTTATGAATATCTAGACTAGATTAAGGTCATGGTAGATAGTTCTTTACACACCAATGCAAAAAAACTCAAAAACTTTTTAGCGGAACATAAAATTCAAGCCTAAGAGAACTTCATACTATGACCAGTTCTATGTAGGCGTTTTGCAAAATTATGCACAGTTCCTTTACCAAAAAATATTTTGCTTGGACTTCGTTCATTTTCATAACAAAATTGGTAATGCTTTGGGTGCAAAAGTATGACAAAACTGCGATGTTTATTACTACAAAAATTTAGTTACAGATTATGATTCGAGATGATGTTTTATCGCGAGAAAAGTCACAGATATGTGGTGTCTCAGTAACCTTACAGTGACTGGCACAGTCAAATGAACACTGACGATGACCATGAAGCAGAACTACATATAAGCACGTAAGACATTGTAACAAATAACTGGGCAAAATTATTTCCCGAAAATTTTGTGTAACCACTTATGACTTGGAAACTATCGCGTTAATTTATTCTTAAGCGCTGGTGAAAGGTGATATGGTGTGAGCATGGAGCAGCGTCGTAATGTGGGGGCGGGGAAACGGGAGATCCTTGAGATCGTCCGGTACGAATCTCACCATACAAAAATCCGGGGACCGACCCCGAATAGGAAGTTTAATAACTAGTACTTTGTATTGCTGTCAAGTATTTCGTATTTTGCGAGATTCGTTACGTATTTAAAAAAAGCTAACTTAAGAGGAGTCTTCGCCGATGTAGAATTTCCACCTTTCACGCGTGGGAACAGCGTAGCGATAAGAGCCAGTGTCCTAGGCTTGACTAGAAGCATATCGCCTCTATTCGCAGCGCGCCAAACTGGCGTGCAAGGTTTTCCTTATAGTCTTTCTTTTTCCTACGGGACTTTAAGCGGTGACCACAACATTTTATTTTTGAATAGTATGAAGTAAAGACCAACGCATGCCTCTCGCTTTGCACTTTACGAATTTAGACAATATTTTAGGAGTTACAGCAGTCTAAAAACACGTTTTTAGATATTTTGAGAGGCTCGTAAATAATGTTTCTAACAAGTGTGCTGAATTTTTAAAAACATAGAAGCATAGTTTCAAGTGTGTTGTTTTTACGTAGATAAACATAAAATGAATACGTTAAGCGGTTCCACGTTAAAAAGAATACGCATGACACGCTGCAACGCCGTCCATGCGCCAGTCGAGGACTCCTCTTAAGGCTCCTATCTACCTGTGCATGAAACGCATTGCAGCCACTTACACAAGTAATCATGCTTTGAAGAAACATCTCAACGCGCATTACGTTTGTACATCTACGAAAAGAGAACACATTTCAAACAATGTTTTTATCAGTTTAAAAATTAACATTGCTAATTGGAATCACGTTTTTCAAGACTCTCAAAATGGATTTTAAAAAAAAGCAGCTTTCTTGAACTGCCGTATCTAGGAAAATTCGAACCGTATTCGAAAAACTCAATAATATAAATAAGCGCTGGAATTTGAACCATAAGTATCACAAATAAAATAATACGGTCACCGCTTAGGAAATGAATAATAGTAAAGCTCTGCGCGCAAGTTGCTGGGTTTGCGTGTAGAGGCGATATTGTATTACATACGCCGACCAACGTCACTCTTAACGCTCCATCGGTTTTGTGACTCACATACACCAACGCAACCTACCTTGTTAAGAACCTTAATGTGTAATAACTAGGTTAAGAATTCTTCAGCCAGATCACGGGGCAATTTACGTAGAAAATAGCGCGCAATAAAACGGAGCTCAACTGCGTCTTAATGCCGGAATACTATGTGTAAACAATGTGAAACACCCGGGATATTGTTGAACACACATTCGCGACGCCATTCCTCCATTTAGTATACGCATTATACATATGAATTTCGTCTCTACAGCAAGCAAACCATGTTTGGCCAACAACGTCTCTCTCTCCCGAATGATTGGAGACAATGATATTATTCTATAATACGGGCACACATTTATAATAAGGCCTGGAACTAATGATATTAAAGACAGGATGGTCACTCATTGCAGCAAAGAAAATACCATGATTATTTCTCTTGATTTTCCAGTTGGCAACCAAAAACTTTCATAGTTTTAACCAGCCTGTAAATCACTTCTTTAACAATTTATCCAACGTATTTTCCTATTAAGGTAACAATTTCAAGTCCATTTTAACGCTGGTGTGTTCTCCAGGCCATTGAATTTGACAAAAAGTCAGCAGAAATAACAATGTACGTGGCAATAACATAATCACATTTCCTCTAGTCAGGTTTTAAACAATAAATTCAAAAATGCTCTGAAAACTTTTAAATTTTCCATACTACGTGTTTTATGAACGCTCAAAATAAACCAGGTAAGAAAATACCCTGAAATTTTCCAAATGGATAAAATTTCACTGAAATATCCATGATATTACCAGGTGGCCATAATTGCCCTTATAATTCCAAGTTCTCAAGGTTTTCCAGGCGTGTGGCCACCCTGAAAGAGTGTATTCGGTTAAGTACAGAACAGTGAATTATAACTTGTGCTAAATGACACCGCGCAATTGTTACGTCTCTAGTGATTCATTATGGCTAAATATGACAGTTCGCAAAATTTTTAAATAATTGTGAGCATGTCATGCACACCGTTATTCTTTCGTTACTAGCATCGTCCTCATTCGACTGGGCCAAACAGAAGTCCGTAAGCTACTAACTAACCTTTTCAGTAGTAAGTAAGTGGGACATTCACCTGTAGTGATTTCGAGAAACATGGAATACAGAAATCACGATTACCTGAGCCGGGAATCGAACCCGGGTCCTCCAGATTACGAGTTCAGCGTGATACTGTTACGCCACCTCGCTCGGATTCTTCAATGGTATGCAGAAGGTTAAACTATGTAAGGAAATCGTTACCCAACTACATTAGTTGCAGGACGTTACAGTGCTGGTTAGTGCCACAGATTTGTGGTAAAACGAATTTTGCACTCCTCGAATAATTGCTAGGGCCCGGAAAACTTTGCGGATTCAATAACCTTTATGCTAGAATCCATTGTCCTATGCACATTCAAGCCCCGTCTATTAGTTCATTCTACGTTGTTCCACTGAGTAGCAGCTGGTGGACAAATGGTCGAGGCTTAAGTATGTACAGAACAGTGCATTCTGACATGCAGGTCAATGAATCCGCGACATTTTTCGGCCTCTAGTTATTGGAGAGTGTCTGTGTAGAATCATCTCTAGGGACCCCTGTTTTTCGCGAAAGAATTTTGTCCCATGTCCCTTATGTGCATCACATTTCAGTTCTGCTTCGTGGTCAGTGATTGGATATTTTAACTCTCGCGAGCCTTGGCATTCTACTGGCAAATCACTGACGTGTGGTGTTGCAGGAACGTAATTGTAATTGGATCAGTCAAATGAGATACGGCTCTTCGCGTAGACACGCTGCCAATAACCATGAAGCAGAACTACAGATGTCACTGAAACAAACGGGGCTAAACTATTTTCGCGTAAAAACAGGAGCCCCTAGGCATCTCTCATTTTAATGTGCCAATCAGAGCATAGCTACTGCGACACCACACGTCTGTCATTGGCGTGTTGAACCCCAAGGCGTTGGCAGTTAAACACGCCCGATCAACAGATCTGCTGACGTGCTCATAAGACATAGAAACAAATTGGTGAGAAATTCTGTTCCCCAAAACCAGACGCTCTATTGATGACATCAAAAATTTTCGCGTCTGTACACTGTCTCTTCACATCTCACGTAAGTCCCACTTCAGATTTGTCTCTACTTAAATTAATTTACGCTTTATAGTTGAGGTGCATCCCTAGGAAGACAACGTTTGTGTGTGTGAAGCGAAGATCGGAGCTAATGAAGCGTTAAGGGTACGGTTGACCGACGTATGCAGTGTAGTATGGCCCTTACGCGCAAGCCGATTAAAGGCGTTGGTCCCGTAAAAGTGCATTATGTTTATAGATGATGGTATACCTTGAAAATGTTTTGTCAACTTAGCCTTCAAAATACTGTTATTTCTTGTGACACGTATGACACGACGTAGCTGTCTGCATGCCAATAAAATACATCACATTTTAAAATAGAGGTATTCTTATTGGCTCAGTCAAATAGGGCACCAGCTTCACGTACTAGAGAAAGCCAGTAATCTTCTGATATGATGAACGTGCGTTGAAATCCAACAAACAGTCAAGTTTTCCGGCGATAAACCATCATCTCCAATTATTTTATATTTGTGACAAACACTGTTCAAGTTCTACACATCAGATAAAATGTCTTCCTTTAATAAAAAAAATTCTAGGCCCTTAAGTTTTATATAGTCATTCATCAATGTAAAGAAATTGGCATTGCGATGAAGTCGGAATTAAAAAAAAAGTAGTGACTTGGCTCCAGTTTGTATTTTCCCACATACAGTAGTCTGTAAAAACATTTGTTCATACCATTTCGAGAGGCCCGGACATTTTGACTATAAAAACCGTGCTGAAATGTAAAACCTATGGCTAGGGCCACGATTTTGTCGCGAAAAGATTTTTGCCCCACTTTGTTTCAGTGACTCACGTGCACATCGGCAGTTCTGTTGCAAGGTTATTGGCAGCGTGTCTTTGTTCAGACACGTTTCTCATTTGACTGCACCAATCAGAATAAGATTATTGTGAGTCTGTACGTCTATAATTTGCCAAGGCCAGTGAGAGTAAAACCATCCAACCACAGACGATGTAGCAGAGCTGCAGGTGTGCGTGCACATGACGCATCGAAACTAAATGTTGCAAAAATCTTTTCGCCATAAAATCGTGGCTCTACCTATGGCTATATAGTTGTGTGTTCTTACGTAGATGTGCTCGTATAACGCTTGTTACGGGCCGTCAGGAGAACGAATTGAGCATGTTTGAGGTATAGACGTGCGGAAGTGATAAGAACGACACAGGTCGCGCATAACCACAGCCGTCTTTAGTAGAAGGTTGCGACCTTAGATCCTGCAACCCTGTCAGGAAGGGTCATTTCAAAACTTATTTTAGCTCTCCAAAGACAATGACTCTACCTGATTCGTTATTGCGCCATACATACCGGCGCATCAGGGGAAGCCATTGCCGTTGGTGAGACAAAAGAAGTGTTACAATGACCCTTCCTGACAGGGTTGCCAGGTCTAAGGCCGCGGCCTTGTACTTAAGACGGCTATGGCATAACACATCACATTTGCGTCTAGGTGCAAGACACTGAACTGGTGTGAAGTCTTCTCGCTTAATGCTGTACTGCACACGTCAATACCTTTGAAAAGATTCTGTGCAAAGATTTTCAAACCTAAATCGCAAAACATTCGTTTTCGTCAGAGTAAAAATAAACTTTTACAGATACACGGAGGAAATAGGTATATAATGTACGTTTTTTAAAAATATTATTCGTTCGTAAGCAGACATAATTTACGTACGCTGAGCAGTTTTCAACTAATTTTGTAACGGCCTAAGTTCTACACACCGCTCGGCTGCCAGGGCTGGCGGCTACTTGTTAAGAGTAAACGTTAGTTCGGTTTTTGCTGCAGATTTCAGTGAATGTAGTAAGTGCAGAATATTACAATAATGAAAAAAAAAATCTCTCCGGTTATTGATTTCAGCTGTTTTAAGGGGTATTGATCCCTACCACCTTGGATTTAACTGTTTCTTCTCGATAACTTCTGTTCCAGTCGATGTATCAAAATTTTTGTCACGACAGGGCATATATACAAACTTAATAGATTTTCTGTAATTGCTGGAACCATAATATGTTCATTATTTTGCAACGGGAAACAGCTGAAAAGGAATAATTGCTGTATTTACGGGAGCGACTACAGAGGCCGCAACATTAACAGAAACAATGCCATATGGATTCCAAAAAGTGAATGAAACAATAAACTATGTCTTCAGCGTGAAAAAAAGTAAAAAAATGTGTCTATTCCCTGATTTATAACAAAAATCGTAAAACAGATCTGACAGGGATCAATCCCCCTTAATTGAAAACATCTTCCGATTATCAAAGAGGGTGTTTTTCTCATGTATACTTGTGCGAGCTTATATGTAGAGCCACGATTTTATGGCGAAATGATTTTTGCAACATTTGGTTTCGATGCGTCATGTGCACATCTGCAGCTCTGCTATATCGTCTGTGGTTGGATGATTTTACTCTCGCTTGCCTAGGCAAATAACAGACGTACAGGCTCACAATAATCTTATTCTGATTGGTGCAGTCAAATGAGAAACGTGTTTGAACATAGACACACTGCCAATTAACCTTGAAACAGAACTGCCGATATGCACGTGAGTCACTGAAACAAAGTGGGGCAAAAATCTTTTCGCGACAAAATCGTGGCCCTACTTATATGAGAGGATGTGATATCGCAGTTCAACATCATCTCCCCACTCCCCCCTCTATCACTGTAGATCGAAACCCCGCTGAGCATAAACACAGGTACAACTCTTCCTCAGACACAACGGCGTCAGTAATCCTGTTGATTGACCGCAGCGACAGTTGTACGCTCTGTAATAATGTGGATGAACTCTTCGTGGAGTTTTCTAGGCCTCGTCGGCTCAGTCAAACTTTCTTAACAGTGCTTCATTCTTAAGAAGAATAAAAAGACAGTCTCAAATCACTGCAGCACATTTTAAGTGCAGGCAAGCAAGTAATATGAAACACCGCTGCCATCTTAAAATGTTATAATTTTAGTTATTGTGCCTGTTTCCGTTGTTATTGTAAACTTGGCTATCATAGGACGTAGAATATGAAAGGGTGGATAGATTAAGTGTAAAATAAATACAATTTTGGTATTAGTTTGGTTCGTGGGACTGTGACAGTTGAATTTCAAAAACGTAAGTTTTTACAATTCTACAAGCTTAAATTACTGGCATTATTCCATTAATGTTAAATACCATCTTTCCGGTAACTCATATACAATTATCAATGTTAAAAACAAACATGAAACAAATTTTATATCAAAACTGCAGTAAATGTTAGGTACTGGAGGATATTCTGCCTTCAAATTTATTTCCACTCGTTCAAATATTTACTAAATTAAAGCTATTATACGAATTGCATTCAATAATCACTGAGGCGAACACTCAAAAATTTATTACACAGTACAGAATTCAACTTATTAAACCAAATAATAAATAACGTATATATTTTTTAATTATGTAATCATCTCGCACGACACGAAAACAACTGGTAAGCCCAAAGTGAGTTTTACGGATTTCATTATTTAATTATTTTTCATAAAATCATTTGCGTCATTTGTACTTCATTACTACTAAGTGTAGAAGTGCAGACCATTTCGTGTGTGGGAATCGTGCTGGACGATGCCTCTGATCGGCGGGTTTTCTCGGGGAGCTATCGTTTTCCGGGCCCCGTCATTCCAGCGCTGCTCCATACTCACCTCATATCAACCCTCACCAGCGGTAAATACCTCGATGTTTAGCGCTGAACAAAAATCTCTCTCTCTTTTCTACGCGTACTTTAGTTTTTATCAACAGTGAGAGAAAATTCTTATTTTTAGTCCTATATTATCCAAAGTGTTCAATACTTTTGCTTCACTCTTTTATATAAAAGAGGAAGTTTCTCTGGCAGTGTTGCCACACTGTGCAAGTAAAATGTCGTCGTGCAACATTGAGCCACTAATATTTTCGTCTACAATTTAGTTCAGATTTCATATGGTATGTTCATTACGCGGTTGTACCTGGACATACTGTACAGAGACGTGTATAGATCAAAGTAAGGTAATTAGCTACGCATCTGTTGTCATATTTTGAAATAAATCTTAGTTTACATTGAACAAGGAAGAAATTAACGAATTTGAATTTAACGGATGATAAGCGCTCTTTAAGGGGCTTGCCTCGTGGCACATGTGTTTGTGTGAGTGAGGTATGGTGCTAAGGGCGACGTCGTATGGGCCATACAACGGTGCGTCGCCTCTACGCTTAAGGCGTGCAGTCTTCGCGAAAAAAACAATTTGCTATGGGACTTTAAGTGGTGACCCTATTGTTTTATTTACGAAATCACTTTACTAAAGTCCAATGCACTACCCTTAAGTGGTTTCAAATGTATTCGACTAGTATATTTTCCGCTGTAGCAGCCTGAAAACCCCGTGTTAACCCATTTTGACGTGCCCTAAAAGGGGATTTATAATACGTGTGTTGTCTTGAAAGTACTTAAGGACAGTCGTCTGAAGTGTGTGTTCTTTTCGTAGACAAACGGCGTGAACACACGTGTATTAGTTTCGGTGTAAAACGTTTTCTTCAAACACGCTGCAGTGTTATTTTATGGCAACGAGGCGGGCCCCTTAAGTAGATATTACGATGTAAAGAACACAGAAGTGGTAACACAAACCTCAACAGGAGCGTGGACGAACGCGGCAAATGGTCGACATTTGCACCGCCACTGAATGCTGAATGATAGGTCTCTGGTGTTGAACCATCCACCCCCTGTTCTGCTGGGTGCTTGTAGCCCGCTTGCAATTGCGACACACGGTTCTTTTTAATAATGTCACAGCGTGGGGTGGAAAATAAAAGGTTCCGGGACAATGAAGGGGCGAGCAACGCGCCTCTTTGTACCATGCAATCACTTTGCGCAGCACGTGATAAAGACCTCCGGGCAAAAGTGGAGTATGGCACAGCTGAGGGATAAACTCACTACCATCAACTGCAGGGAAACTTGGGCGGGACATTTACTATGGAATTTTTATTTTCCACGCGACAGCCGTAAGAGTCATAAAAAACACAAGTCACCACTGCCGAAAATGTCCCACTTAAATTGTGTTATTTCTTCATTCAGGGCTGCAAATACGAAATAAAAATTCATAATAAATACGTACGAGGAGCAGGATTAGATCCGGCCACCAAAGTCTGGTTAAGAGAGTTTTCTTCTGTTTATTTCACTTCGAGATTCTCTGAGATTTTCGTTAAAATATAGTTATGAGTAGGAGCAGTTTCACTGCCTTTTGTGCACATCTGCAGCTCTGCTTCATTGTCAGTGATTGGATGATTTCAGGGGACGCTTGACGGACAATTTTTGTTGTTAAATTTTTTTTATACTTGTACGAGATTAGGTTTGTTTTGTAGACGTACATTGTGGCTATTTTTTACTGTAATCAAACATTTTTAGCTTTCATAGTTTTCATAACGGCATGTCAAAGTCCAAATTGGCCTAAAACGGTTTTATGCTTTAAAAGAAAACCAACTAACATACTGAACACAGAAAAATTTACACTGAGTAACGAAGCTGTAGGCTACAATATGTCCAACATTAAGAAACATTTAAAAACTAGTGTATAGGCAGTTCGGAATAAACTGAACACTCGAAAAAGCCCTGCTAAAGATCTAGTTCCAGCCAATTCGTATATTTCCGCGTGCAACGGCTAAAGCCCGTGCTACATTCACAGTAAAGTAGCCGTATAAAAATAACCGTAACCGCAACGTAAGGAATAGACAGGTTTCTATCCCTGTTACGGTGTTACGGCGGCTAAGTAGCGGTACGGTGTGTTGTAGCATGCATCTCTCACATGTGTTTGTTCAATTTTTACGGTTATTTCTTACGGTGAATCTAGCACGGCCTTAACGACGGGAAAAGTCTAACCTCCTGGGACACGTCACTTTATGTTTGCGCGTCTAAGATAAATTGTTCAGTCGATAGGTACCTATATAGTTTGATAAAAAGAAGTCTATTAATTTTATAAAATCCAATTATATCGCTGTCGGTTGATTTTGTTTCAGTATTGTTGTATTTAAATACGAATAAACACGGAACTATGTTGTGTTATTTCGTTGCCAACCATACAAGCAGTAAAGTGACTATCGGTAATGTTGAATTATGTGTAGTAACAGCTAGTGATATTTTTCAAATGTTAAATATTTAGTGTCCACTTTATTCCGAACGGCCTATACTTAAAAATACACTGAAATTTAAAATTTAAATTAAAATATTCAAGAATTAAAAAAAATACAATTTTTTTTATATTTTTTGTTTATACCTTGTAGCGTACAACTTTGTATTACAGTGCGATTTTTTTTAGTTCTGTAAGCCAATTGGTTTTCCTTTAAAGCATAAAACCGTTTTATGCAAATTTGGACTATGACATGCTGTTGTAAAAAACTGTGAAAGCTAAACATTTCCATTACAGTAAAATAATAGTCACAATGTACGTCTACAAAACTAACCATATCTCGTGCAAATATAACTATTTTCAGAACAATGAACATTTTCCGCCAAGTTCTCCTTTATACTCTGGATATCTAGGGATCCTACCCGCAAATTACAGACGTGAGGTTCCGCAGTAGCCTCACTCTCATTGGCACAGTCGAATGACAAACCTTGCCTAATAGATACACGCTACCAAGGACCATAAAGAAGAGCTGAAGATGCACTGTACAGGTAAGACATTGAAACAAATGGCGCAATATTCTTTTTCACGAAAACCAGGCGCCCCTATGTACGAGTCTATTAAAATATCGTAATGGAACAACACAACGAGAACACTCACTGCTAATCAAATACTGTGCATTCATTAAAGCTGCTGCAATTAAACAATCAGTTCAACAAATTTTTTTTTCTGATAGGCCTAAAGGATTTAATTTGTAAAAAAAGTCAACAATTTAGTACATCAATGATTCAACTCAGTGGCGTAGCCAGGATTTGTATAAGAAAGTGAGAGAGAGAGAAGGAAGGGGGGGGGGTTAACCTAAGAGTAATATAATGAGCACCGACAACCCCTTTAGAGCAGGAGGTACAACCCCAGAAGAATTTGGATTTCAAGTTGCGAAATTGTGCTATTTTAGCACTTTCTTTTTCGAAACAAAACATTGAAAATTTAAACTGAAATATTTGTAACATTTTAATACGACAATTTATTAAAAAATTTTGTGGCTAATGGGGTTGCTACGCACCTGATTCCACTCATCCTCGAAGATTTTAGAGGAATTCCGAGATAATTGTGTGTTGATGTGACACTATGGGACAGCTCTAGTCAGAGTTTGTTCCATGCAAATTTAACACTGAAAAAATTTTTCCCTCTCTACTTTTGTCACCGTTGTGAATATCATCCGTGACAAGGAAACTTAGTTGTCTGAGAGCTTCTCGTCTGGAAGATGTTATTTATTTTTAGAGCCCGAAAAATTTTGCGGATTCAATGACATGTATGTTAAAATCAACTATCCTATACATACTCAAGCCCCGGTCATTTGTCCACCAGCTGCTACTCAGTGGAACAACAGACAATGAACGAATAGTCAGGGCCTGAGTATGCATAGTACAATGGATTCTAGCATGCGGGGCATTGATTCAGCGAAATTTTCCGGGCTCTATTTATTTTTTATTACATTGGCCACTAAAGTTTCAAAGACTCGTTGTCGGGTACAATACACACGTGACTTTGACACCTTACAAGTACAAATTTTACAAATACTACACTCACGTGCAAGTAAAATGTTTACTGTCGGTACATTCTGTGTGAAAGTTGAAAATATTTGGTTTCAATGTAGCTCTTATTGCTAGGCAAACAACGGACAAGTGTTATCATACAACCTAATTCCTTGCCAAGTAAGCTTACATACAATTAAAAATACTTTGCCCCTATCTAAGAATCTTAAACCCTTAGTACATAATTGATAATTAATGCGTACACAACTTTCACACTGCATTCATATATATATAATTGCTACCACGATTGGTCATTGATGTAAACGAAAATGGGAGCTGGTATTTGTAACCATCATTTATTAAAATAAATAATCCATAAATGCAAATTGAGTAATTTACTAAACTATATTCTTTTTAACACACGTTTCTTCACTATTTGAAGAACATATAATTTTTTATTCCTTTTTTAAGGAAGATTACTATGGGATTATTAAAGTAAATACTTTGGTACCTGCATTGTCTTCTTATTATTATCTTCTTCTAAGAATAGAGTATAGAATTCAAGTTTCGTTGTTTGGACCACATAAAGTACACCACGCAAGATACAATAAAAAAAAAACACGTTTGGCAAATTTGGAACGAAATCTCGTATGATAACATCACTTGCAAGGCATGTCTCGTGCGAGATTAGAAATTAGATACAGTAATTGATTTGAGCGGGCTTGCTGTTTAATACTAAATAAGTCTATGTTGCTTAAGGAGCTTTCTTAGATAGGCTGCGTTTGTGTGTGTGAGGCACAAGCGGTAAGGTTGCCATTGACAGACGTTTGTAATGCATTATCGCCTCTCCTCGCAAGCCACTCAGCTGGCGTGCATTGCTTTACTATTATCCTCTTTCCTACGTGACTTTAAGCGGTGACCACATTATTTTATTTATAGACAGCACAGTTCAAAGTCTAACGCTTGTTTCTACAGTTGAGTTTTTGAATTCGGTTGCTATTTTTACAGATACGGTAGTCTGAAAAACCCATTTTTGACCATTTAGAGGGGCCCGAAAATGATGTTTTAAATAATCGTGTTGAAATTCTGAAACTATAGCGACATAGGTTGAATTATGTGTTCCTTTCGTAGATATACAAATATAATGCGCGTTTAGTAGTTTCGTCAAAAAAATAATAATCGCAACTCGCTGCAACGAATTTCAAGCGCAGGTAGGGAGGCCTCTTAATATCATGACTTGAATATCAATAGAGACAATCAACCAGTCAACGAAAAGGAAATGAACAGAAAAAAATGTACCTGGTACAAATATAAAAATAAAAATATGACGTTGAAATTGATGTAGTCGCGCCCTTAATAATGACAATCCTTATTTGCCCGGAATGTTTCCTTTCCGCACATTCGCACTATTGGTACTTGTGGATAGTTTCGTAAAAAAAATCCCCGCACATTACAACGCGTCTGAAGTGCGTGGTAAGCAGCTCCCTCAAAGGCATACTCCAAACTATGGAAAAAGTTGCTGGTATTCGTAAAAGCGTATTCATGCTCCTCGCAAGCGGCTTATTCGCGCGCAGCAGACTGCACAGGCCAATGCCATCTGCTGTGGAAGTAATCCCCGCCATGCTGTCCCTCTCCAACCCCTATTCAAGGCCGCGTCAGCCGGGCGTTATCAGGTTAGCCCAGCCCCTGACATTCACGTACATGCAACCTGCCTTGCTGCTGTACCTGCCGGGTTGCAGATACTCTCAGGCAAAGCGGCCTTGGGAAAACTCCTTTCCTGTGAGAGCAAGACGTTCAAGTGATCACTTTAGTAGATCAGCCGGTAAAATTACAACACTGTATTGAAGGAATATATTTATTACGACATTATGCATTTATTACCGCTACTCTGCCTCTATCTTAACAGGCAGCGGAAAAATACACTATTCGCTTAATGGCGCGGCTACCACAATTTTCGTCTTCATGTTTTTGTTGTTATATTTGTACAAATGATTTTTTTTACATTAGGCACAAAATGTAACTAAATTCAGCCATTAATTTTTTTAAAAATTATCATACTTTTTGCGTAATAGCTTGTTAAAGTCAAAATGTCTATGTTTCCGTTTTAAGAACTACACTAAAACCAACTGACATACCAAACCGAAAAAAATTCACAGTGAATAAATACGTCGCAGGCTACAATGTGATGTACATAAAAAAAGAGGAAATTTTTTACATTTACATAAAAATAAAAATTTGAAAAATTCAATACATAAAAAAATACAAAAATATTTTATTTTGTGGTTAAACGTAGCTGAACTTGTAGCCTACAACATCGTTATTTACTGTGAATTAATTCAGTTTGGTAAGTGAGTTGGTTTTAGTGTCGTCCTTAAAACGGAAACATGGACATTTTGACTTTAACAAGCCATCACGAGGAAACTTTGGGAGATTCATGTGAGCCAAATTTAATCACATTTTATGTCTAAAATAATAAAAAAATTACCCAGTACAAATATACAAATAAAAACATGGCGATGCAAATTGTGGTACACCGCGCCCTTAAGGTGGCCTTGCGGAGTGCACAACTGCGGACGTTACCATATTATTTGAAAACTGCTAATCGAACCTGAGTGACGTCTGCTTAGGAATGGCATTTAAATAACGTTGCACGTGTGTATACCTATTTGAAGTTCCCCACTACTCACTAAAGCACATTTTATTGCGGCCGAATATTACTAAAATGGGTGTTTATGTTGTCATTATTAGCTATGTTATTTTGGCGCAGTATCTTTTAAAATGTATAGGCGTGTAAAATACATTTTAACTTAAATATCATGAAATTATAAGGTCATCTCTGAATATCTAAAGCCCGCCGCACACGGTACAATATTTCTTACAATATTGTATACTAGGAATCGTACTTACTCTGCTACTAGCTTGCCTACTCAAAATCTTGCCTGCTACTAGCAGCCCTATTACTTGCGTCATTTCTACTCGCAAATCACAGACGTGAACTGTCGCTGTAAACTTGACGCCTCTCACACAAATACGTGCTGCCAACAAACACGAAACAGAGATGCAGATATGCACATAAGGTACTGCGAAAATCAGGAGTCCGTAGCCAATGTACAAGTAGCTGAGGACATAGTGTATACAGGACTGGGCAGTCTAGCCGGCTGGACGTTGAACCAGCGAAATTTCCTGGTCTCTAAGGATGACAAATAATCTGACGTACAGTAATTAGCAAATATTAACTCACACACCACACACACATTATATAAACATGTACTGTATATAATATATACATATATAAGTTTATATAAATATTATACATATATACACTTACAAAAGTCTTTGTTTGCAACTTATATGTTATTATGCACATAATCGATGATTAGAGACCCTGAAATTTCGTGGGTACAGTTTCCTGCTGACCAGGCTGTACAATCCTGTGTAGACGCTTGTCTTCAGCTCCTTGTTGATTGGTCCCTGCCCCAGCGAGTGGACAGTTGTACATATAACAAAGAAGCCTGGGTGCCAGGGAGAGTTTTCATGAAGGTCTGTTATTAAAATCTTAGTCGTCAAGGCTGTTACCAAATCACGAAGTAATTAACGTGTACAGGAGTTTGAAATATAACCTCGTCTGAAATGAATTCAAAACATGTCCGGGTCTGTATCGATGATCTGATAGCGATGAAACTTTGGTGCGTACGCCCGTGGTCTCTGACAAAAAAATACACATAGAAAAGGGGGAGGTCAAAACGGGTTGGGGGGGGGGGGTCTGAAAATTTTAGTGGAATATTCTTATAGAAAATGATTCTAAAACCTTAATCATTTTTGTCCAAAGAAAGGGGGAGGAAAAAACAGGACAGGGAGGCAGAACCGGGTACCCAAAAATAAAGTAAAACAATTTTGTTCCAAAATGTTTATAAAACGGCGGTTAATGTACCTTAACAACACTTTGCACTATTAAGAAGCATAACAAAATAGAAAACCACGCAAAATAAGTCGCGGGCAGAGACTTGTCATGAACATATTTTGACCGTTTTAAATTAAGCAGGAAATATGTAGATATGATGGCTAGAAGTACGTCAATTTCGCGGATTCATCTGGCAGCAACCTAGACTTGTCAGTCCTATACAATCACTGCCCACAATCGATTATCTATTGGCTTATAACCGCACAAGCAGGTAGCAAGCGATAGCACTTCGCATTATTTCCTTATTTACTACTGGCTTGCAGTAGTCAAACGTATTTCGTAACAGCCGCCAGCAAGTCAGAAGACATGACAATGAAGTATACATAATTGGCGTTCAACCTGACCTGGAATGTATCTGCGAAATTTACGTATCTCTAATGATGGCATATCGCGGAAATGTTTCGTGCCAACACACCCTTGAAAACGCTGTAGTTAATTGCAACACATGTGATTGGGTGACATGTGTCTGACACAACGTAGCTGCCTGCAAACCAATAACACGCATCAATTACAAAAGCGGGATTCTTATTGGCTCAGTCAAATAGGGCAACAGCTCCACGCTCAAGCGAAAGCCAGCAATCTTCTGATAAGTTGAACGTATGTTGAAACCCAGCAAACAATCAAGATTTCCCGCGTAAAACACCATCTCTATGATGATATTGATATTATTGATAAAGAACAATACCAAGCGTTTTTATTAATAGCAATACGAAATAATGTTGTGATTTATAAAAGGATAATTCGACACGAGTAGCGATATCGCATCTTAAAGGAGTAAAGTTCCCTGGGGTTTAAATATTTCTTGCTTTACCGGGGCTAGCCTACAGAAAAGAGCACTGGGACTTGGTAACTAAGTTTGGTCACGTAACTGTGACAATTTTTCTTGGGCTTAATTGCTCAAACTTATGGCGAAGATGGTATCAAGCAAATTTGTTTTCGTGGGATGTCGCATGTGTAACCCGTATTTCGAGCTTGGCACATGAATCCCAGACAGGAACGTGACTAGAAAGTGGCAGGACTGAAAGAAAGATACGAACGAACGAAAAAAACCAAACTACTTCGGAGCTGGTCAAGATGTTATAAAAATGTCATTGGGCGTGGTGTACCGAAATTAATATACCGGAAAATACTTGTAGTCCGTATTGAACAAACTAACATGCAATTTCAAAGGGGAAAAAAAAAAAACTAAAAATTTTACATACGGCAATTCGTTAATTGACAAAATTCTAGCGATATTTAGTTCTTCACAATGGCTTTTCCTTAAAAGAAAAAAATCGACACAAATTCGTTGTGCATGTTTAACAGACGTTTTTATAATTACAGTGGAACGGGCAGAGTAAAAAACTTAGAAGTATATCAACTCGAAGCACAATCTTAAGACAGCTTATCCTTGAACGATGTAGCTGAGGAATAAACAACATGAACTACGAAACATAGCTACAATTTCATCTAAGGAAATTAAAACATGGTGTTGGACTGCTGAATACGTAAATACTAAATACAGAAAATTTATGTTAAAAAGTTACAGCAATTTAAGTAAATGCAACAATATTTGACTGTACTACGTAGTAAAACACTTGCATGTAATAAACAGTATGGCCAATATATAATTAGTGTAAGTGATTAGAGGCCAGATGAATTCAACCAAGTTATTATTTCAGTCGTAGTTTACCCTGAAATACACACTGCCAATAACAATGACTAGAGCACGAGTATTTCACGTATTGATTCAAGGTCAGGTTGGACACCAAAAGCCTATACATAAATGTAACTTCTGTGATTAGACGACAGCTGTTTTGACACACCTTCGCAGATTGCAAGCCAGTAGTAAATAATAAAATTGGTCGTGGGGTTACCCACTTGTACGGTTAGGAAACAATGGATACTCGACTTTGACCAGTGTGTGTATAGGACTGAGAAGTCTAGGCTGTCGCCAAGTAATACGCAAAATACCCGTGCCTCTAACAATGGCGTAGAGCTGTAGATGTGCACATAAGTAGGAACCCCTAATTTTCGCGAAAATAATTTTGCTCCACTTTGTTTCAGAGACTTACGTGCACATCTGTAGTTCTACTTCATAATCTCTTATTGGACGTCTTAGCTCTGACGTGTCTTGGTGTTTTACTGGCAAATCACAGACTTGTGAAGTTGTAGTAACGTTATTGTGATTGGCAAAGTCAAATGAGGGACATCGCTTCACAAAGACACGCTGCCAATAAACATGAAGTATAACTGCATATGTGCACATGATTTACTGAAACAAAGTGGGGCAAAATTATTTCCGCGATAATCAGGGGGTCCCTGATACACATAAGGCATTAAAGTCAAATGAGATACAAATATTTTCGCCATAACATTGTGGCTCTACGAATTTGTTCTTATGTAACGAATACAGCGTACATTAACATCACACCATGCCTGTTCAGTGCATTTGTGGACCTGCCACATGTGTTATGTGATTCCACACCTGATTACATTGAGTGTGGCGTGTGTTGCAACCATGCCAGGTGCATAAATTGCAACCATTATGCACATACCTCGCGAACGGGAACGTTTAGAGGGGTGATACACGGCAATTCACGTATGCATAGTTAGCGTGCTGACCAATAATCCATAACCAATTAGGCTTCAGCATCACGAAGGTTTATGCAACATCAGGGTTGCAACTCTTATTTGTTCTACTATGTTAACTTATGAAGACAGCGACGGGAATCGCAGAGGTTGTACATAATCGTCCAATTACACATACACATCCCAGACGCAGTATAGGACAGTTATCATACTTCCGTCTTGTAAATATGCAAACGTTTAACAAAGTCACAATACAAGTCTGGTAACTTCAGTATACATTTGACTGTTTTATAATTAGATTTAGGAATGCTACCTTGGATGTCTGGGAAACTATTCTACCATACCTACTTTCTTAGCGCTCATTTATGCACGTCTGGTAAATTTACAAACTATTTTTTAGAGTGGTCGTACATGTCACTGTTCCATGTCAAATACTTTCTGCAATGTTTTCAAATAAAAACAGGTTTAGGCTTACACTTCAAGGTGGCTCACCGCCTTACGAAACCTAGTATACCATACGTTGCGTGTACGATTTGTTTTAATTTTTAATAAGGAGTTTGCGGGTGGAGTTTGTCGGTTATTTTCAAACAAATACGGTTGTTTAGTGGATTGCCTACCTGTCAGGCCACGCTCCTTCTGTTTTGAATAACATCATCACGGATTTCTCGCAAACGGATCACCTGAGAGTGTTCGGACAAGACGACCGTTTTTGTTAATATTAACATACTGATTAATAAATCCGTAACATAAATTTCTTACAAGTGTTCGTTAGTAAGTTTCATACAAACGCAGGGTGGCCATTTCCACAATGAAGGGGTTGATATTTTCAACCACATTTACCGAGGTGAATGATCTCCATTATACAAAACTCTGTTTGCCTATTTGTCACTTAAACGCATATGTTTATAAATATTTAATTGATTTCAAAATCCGCCTTTTGTCGGCGCATAGCTCCCATAATAATCAATTTAAGGGAAAAGTGATTCAAAAATTTTCGTCTAATTTTTTCCTAAGGAATCACCCACCTACCAGCCAAACATACACGGGGCTGGTATCAATAACCTCGGGCAACCAATAAGCGGCGGAAGTTCGCCCGTTTCACATGAACTACGACGGCATTTCACGTCTGTATTTCTATTCAGTCTGTGATAAAATTATAAATTTGTTCAGTTTTCTAGAGAACAGTTTCAAGACGCCGATGACAGTCAGACCTGGATAGCCAGACATCCGACAGTAACAGTTTTTACTACGACCAGCGCTGCGCCGTCGCGTCATTTGGCGGCACGCGATACGTCAGGTAGCGTTGAAGAACTCCTGGGGACTGTCTCCCCCGCCTCCCACCTCATCCACAAACATTCCCCGAGCGAGACGGCGCGACCGCTGAGAAAATGGAGCTCGAGCACGCGATTCGCAGTTAAGTTAGCGACACTGTTTGCCCAAATGGCTAGCGGGCGGAGTCTGCGACGCAGGAAAGAGTGGCACAAAGCTCAGAGACTGGCGATAATTATAGACGTTTGCTGGATTTCAACGCATGTTCGACTCATGGAAAGATGACTGGCTTTCGCTTGTACGTGCCAACTAGAGACCCTGATTTTTCGCGAAAAGAATTTTGCCTCACTTTGTTTCAGTGTCTCACGTGCACATCGCCAGCTATGCTTCGTGGTTATTAGCAGCGTGTATTTGTTCGTACACGTCTCTCATTTGACAGCGGGGTCCGCGGTGGCCGAGAGGTCAGACCTCTCGCCTCCCACCAAGACGATCCGGGTTCGATTCCTGGCGGGGTCCCCGGATTTCCGCATGTGGGAATCGTGCCGGCGGGTTTTCTCGGGGATCTCCCGTTTCCCCCGCCCATTCATTCCGGCGCTGCTCCATACTCACCTCATGTCACCGCTCACCAGCGCTGAAGACCTCGATGTTAAGCGCTGAACAAAATCTCTCACACACTCAGTTGACTGCGTCAGTCAGAGTAACTCGGGACAGGAAAATTTCGAGAATTTAATTACCCGCATGCTATATTAGGGTAATTATAAAGTCCGTGAAACATTTCATTAAATCGGTACAGTGAAATGACTAAGAATAACGTAACAAATTATAGACTACGTGAAAGAAAAACTCTCAAAGTTTTTTTTAAGTTAGCGCCAAAACGCTTCACCTCATTACCACAATTTGGTACGAGATTATCTGAATGAGACGCTGCCACATCGCTGGATAGGTCGTGGGGCGGCTGCTGACCAAGTTCTCCTCCCGTGGCCACCACGATCGCCAGACCTGACACCCTTGTGATTTTTACTCGTGGAATAGTGTTTATGTTCCACCTCTACCACAGAACCTTGAAGACTTGCGACATCGCTTCGTAGCAGCTGCTCTTACCATCACTCCTGATATGCTGGGTCGGGTATGGGCAGAATTGGACTATCGATTAGATGTGTGCCGTGTGACGAAAGGTGGACGCATAGAACATTTGTAACTAGTGTAAAAAAATACTTTCAGAGTTTTTCTTTCAAGTAGTATATAATTTGTTACGTTTTTCTCAGCAATTTCGCTGTACCGATTTAATGAAATGTTTCACGGACTTTATAATTATCCTGTATAATCCATTGTGCTATGCATACTGAAGCCCTGTATATTCGTTCAATGTCTGCTGTTCCACTGAGTAGCAGCTAGTGTACAAATGGTCGGTGCTTGAGTATGTATAGGGTATTTGATTCTAACATGCAGGTCATTGATTTCGCGAAATTTTCCTGTCCCTAATGATCAAGGATATTGTGACTTCATACTGCTGTGATTTGTCAGTACATCTCTAAGACAAGTGAGAGTTAAAGTACCCAGTCATTGACCACGAAGCCAAACTGCAGGTGTGCACATAAGGCATTCAAACAAAATGGTGAATAATATATATATATATATATATATATATATATATAACCTACACCAAATCCTGGCTCTACCCATAACATAATTCCGAAATTTATGATATACAAATTGTACTATTATGATCCCATTTTTCAATTCTTGCACTATCATATTCCATCTTCTTTCTCAGTTTCCTCTAAATCGGGCTATTGTTAATTTTTTGGTGCATGTATACACACACACACACACACATATATATATATTATATATATATATATATATATATATATATATATATATATATATATATATATAATTCTCGAGTCACAGTGTTTGTTTCCATACTCCTCCGAAACGGCTTAACCGATCTCAATGAAATTTTGTATATACAATCGGTAGGTATGCGAATAGGTTTTTATCAATTTGTTACACTGCTAAGTGCTATTGTTTAGTAAATATTTTTAATTTAATTATTTTAGAACCCGGTCGATAACTGTGTAAGTGATAATTGATCAGTTATCCCCACGAGCTGATACCAGTCTATCCCCACCAGGTGTCGCTGCTCTATTATTATTATTTATTAATTTCTTTATTATTAGACCTCTTTCTCTTATATATCACATCCTTACACACTTATGTGACAAAACAACGTTTGTCGGGGCAGCTAGTGTATATATATATGAAAAGAATAGTCAGGCTCACTTGGTATAGAGGGTTTATTAAATAAAATAAAACAGTCAAATAAAAGTAAAATATTTCTTGACTTGATTAGTAGCAACAGCAAATTTATTTTAGCCAACACAACATATAATACAACAATAAATTTTCTTAAATTCACAGATCTATATGCTTTACATCTTCGCATCTAATATCCCTTCACTAAACGTCGTTTACTTTTTGCTTACTTGGTTATTTAAAGTTTTTCTCTCTTCATTGCGACCAGCGTTTAGGAAATTAGTTAATATCTTATCTTTTTTTACAACGAATTGTTGATAATACGCGTCACTTAACAGTAGAAACGTCATATTCTCGGAACTTCTTGTTAATCCCAGTAATAGACTTTCCTTACAGTCTAACCTTCCCGTCAGTTGCACGCATTAAGGCCATGAGCTATCATCTATTTCAAACAATTGCAATTAACACGAATATTTTTTCATAAAATGTTTTCGAAATATTTGAGCCTGTGCACAGTCATACGATACACAATTTTGTCAGAGCGTACGTATTAACAGTATAACGTTTAAAGCTACATCGTAAGACAGTGTGGAAAAATACTTTATTAAATCAATGAACGTTACAGCATGCAAAACACAAAACATTTTTTTTTTTTTTAGATAATGTATCGTTTGCTAGCAGGAATTAGATTGCTTCATTTTGGCTTGTTTTGACAACAAATTATTGATATTTCAGGGTAAAAAATCTAAAAATCAGTTTGGTGTATTGCGACAGAAAAATTCAGAATCAAATTATGATATATAAGTGTTAAAACTGTAAAAATGAAGTATTAATTTGTGTTTAAAAATGTTTCCGAAACCACTGCGAAACTAAAGAGCGAGGCCTGCAGTCCTTTCTCATTTCTTCCAATACTCTATTGGCTTGACACTCCTCGTCAATTCTCGAATCAAAGCCATTGCGCTGCTCCCTTATGCTGGAATCACAACAGCGCGACAAACGCGATGTGAAGTTCGTGACGCGAATAAAATAACTTGCCAAAAAATCAGCGTTAACGCTTCTGTGACGTTAGCGCAACAAAAATCCCGGCAGTGTCAAGAATTCTGAATAAATATATTTCTATTTAATTCGCATCGCAGACACGATAAAATTGAAATATGAATTAACGTTGCGCCCAAATGTTGGTGAAAATGGTGAGTTGGTAATAAAGTTAATTGATTTATTTTGCAAGAGATTTTTGTTTCATATTATACGCAAATTATGAACTATTTAAGCATACGTGTAATTGTGATTATATTTTCACAGTTTGGAGTAACAACTGGTATTTAAAATATCTTAAAATAAAGAAAAAAATTGCAACACTGTATAAACATATATGGCTATCGCAGAAGAGGCTAATATGTAGTGACAAGGAACTAATTACATTTAATATTATGTTTAATATTTGTCGTGAGGCAGACGAACTAGTGTTCGCAGTAATGTTGTTTCGTTAATTGCTTAACTCAACAGAGTATGGTTCAAAATAGTTGACACCAAGTGAAAAATATAAAAAAAGTAGGGTTGTTGTTTATTCGTTAACTTTATTTAAATGAACGAAGCCATTAATTGTTCTGAAACAATTTTCTGCGAATACTTGAACCGTTACTGGGTAATGTCACTGTGTTTGTACTGTGAATAATTTAAAGAAATATATGTTTGGAATCAGAAGTGCTATCTTGAATTAGTTTAATTATTGTTATAGTATTTACTTCAAATAACTTTGTTTACATTAGATATTGTAGCTCGTAGAAGTTCGTTTACTTGAAGGCTAACTTTAATGGTAATAAAATCCTTTCACAAATTCGACTTGTTAAAATGAAAGAGCTGCTGATTTTTTAACCGTGCTTACTTCGATTCGACTTATCAAACTAATGGAAGGGTTTTAATGACGTTTAGTTACCCAAGTCATAATACACACTCTTATAAGTCTAACTGTATACAGAATGTTTCTGCAATAAAAGCGATGCTAACAATTAAACTAATTTAAGAGGAGACAGTCACTGACTTTCAACAGAGACATCTATAGTGGCAAAATAAACTGCTGCTTAGGTTTCAAATATCGTTATCACTCTAAGCGTACCTAAAATTTCCTCCCTATTTGGTTATGGTTCTTGGGTGACACCATTTTTTAACCTGAAAAGACCAATAACAATCACGGTACTATATAACATACTATATTACAAGATCGCTTCTTGAGACGGCCCGTAAAACAGGCAGTTACAATTTATTGTGGTTCCATCAAGACGTTGAGTATTTCGAACATATTACGTTTCGGCTCGTTTCATGCAAACATTTTTATACCTAACTATAAAATACTTTATTTAGCAACCTAAATCGGGGTACTTTTTGGTACTTTATTGCTAAATAAGACATTGCCTAGGAATTAATAAAACGAGATTTAAAAATAATAATTGTAGCAGACTAATATCTGTCTTACGTCACTGATTTCTGAAAACAAAGTGCAACCGTAAAAAGGTTTTTGAATTTATTGCTGTTCTTAAACCACAAGTGGTACTTCATGCAAAAGATAAAAGTGTGTTTAAGAAATAAATTGTAGTTGTTTTATCCGTGGCAGCTATTATTTTTTTCAGGAGAAGGTTGGTTTGTGAGCTCGTGGCTTTTATAAATGAGGCTACCTCGGGAGTTGCATGAAGTAGACAGGCCTTGTGTCTGTCTTGCGCCAAGTAAGTCCACTCCGCTCGCGATGTAAATGCAATAAAGTACGACATGTTAACCGGAATTATTCTCCGCGCATAAATATTTCGAAGACTTAGCATGGACTGAAGCAGTTTTACGATTGCAGTTTTCACTTTAACGATATGTATCTACAAAGAAACACTGCAGATGCCTTGAATCCAGGACATAAAGGATAGTGCAGTATTCCAAACAAATTTTCTGTAGGCACATACATCACAAGAAAAAAAAACTAACTACCAAAAATGAATACTTCTAACGGAATTTATAAGCGTGCATGACGATCCATAACGGAGAGTGTTAATTCTGGTGGTGATAGCTTGTGAAAAGTAAGTTGCAGGTATGTTTTCAATTTTTCCACGACCCAGAAAATCGGTTAAATTTTTAATTTTTTAAATAATATAAAATACCACTCGATACTAAGGCGGCCGCCTGGTGAAGGGTATGTTTGTGTGTGTGAGGCGAAAATCGACGAGGCGCTAGGAGCGACGTCGGCCGGCACATGTATTGTGATATCGCCTCTACGCCCAGAGTCGTAACCGCGCGCGCACTGTTCCCGCCATAACGTTACGTTTTTACAGTAGGACTATAAGCGGTGAGCCTATCATTTTATTGAACGCGTCACTGTAGCAAAGTCCAATGCACTTGTAGACTTGAGTTTCGAACGAATCCGTTACATATATCTTGAGAAACAATCGCGTGGAAAAAAAAAACTGATTTTTGCCAAGTTTGAGGTCTTTAAGGCCTTGTTACGGAGTTTTGCAGTGATTTCGAAAATATTTTTTTTATTGCTACCTAATACTCATATCAAAATTTTGCTGCACAGTTTTGACACTTATATGTTATAATTTGTAGCTGAATTTTTTTTGTAGAATTATACTGAACAGTTTTTTTTTATTTCATTACCCAAAGTACCACGTTTTTCGTCGTTAAAATAAGCAAAAATGAAGGAAATTATTTTTTGCTGGCTAATGGTACATTAGTTATAAAAAAAACGCGTCCACAGTATTGTGCATCGTGTGATTGCACATTGACTCAAATTTTTTCAAAACTTTTGGTTAAAAAATATTTGAGATATTGGCACCAGTCTGAAAAAAAAAAACTCGGGAACAAGCCCTTAAAGGAATGCTTTCTATGTTCGTGATGTCTTGAAAGTTACATTCACAAGTAGTGTGAAGTGTGTTTTCTTTTCCTAGATTAGCATCGTAGACGCACCTTTACTGGTCTCTTGAGAGAAATCGTAACTTCGAACACGCTGCACGCAGTTCGAGCGCCAGACAGGCGGCCGCCTTAAGCAGCAACAGTCTGAACAGAGTCAAAATAATGTTAAGACCAAGCATTTTTTACTTCATTTAAATGAATTAAATTTTTCAACCTGTGCTAGGTCAATACGCGAAATAATCGTGCCTCTACATATAGATGATCTAGTTTAAGACTGCAAGAACTCGAAATTCCTAGAATTGATATATTGGAGTTTAAAATTTTGTTATCGTCTATTACGCTGCATAACTTCTGTCTCAAACTGTATATATAATTATGTTTTTCTGGTTCTAAAAGTACACAACTGACAATTGTCAGATATGAAAGCAGTTCACGTTCAGTAAGAAATAATTTTAAAAATCCCATCTTTTAAGATGATGTCTTGAACTGGGCCATCGAAAAGTTCAACAGTTACTGTGCCACATTGAACATAATTTAAAATGTATAGCTGTATCCTGGTTCACGGCAGTGCTTGCAGGTAGGGCCGACCTCCGTAGCATAGACTCCGGCCTAAGGTGCGAGAGGTCCTAGGCTCGAATCCTGGCTCGGGCATGGATGTTGTGTCATTCATTCACCTTACCCTTATCGGATCTTAAGACCTTATGGTTCTACCGGCAAATCACAGACGTGTGGTGTGGCAATCACCTTGTTCTGATTGGCGTAGTCAAATGAGAGACATCCCTGAACAAGAACACGCTGCCAATAACCATGTAGCAGAGGTACAGTTGCGCACATAAGGCACTGAAACAAGTTGATGTGAAGTTATTTTTGCTGCTTCTGTTCCCTACGTGCACAGCTGGAGTTGCGCTTCATAGTCCGTGATTGGATGTTTAAACACACGCGTGTCTTAAGGGTGTTCAAAAGCGATAAAGTCATAATTTTGTATCTTTATGAAATAATGTTAGTTTTGTAAACAATTCTTGAGAGTAGTTTCCTCTTACGAAACAATTTTAGCTCCCATATTTTTCTTATAACAGTGCGACAAAGTAGAAATTTGCTTGTTCTGCTGCCATGCAAATAGTGAAAACCAACTGACCTACTTGAATAAAATAATTCATTATGATATTACATCCCATGAAATATGCAATAAAGTATTTTAAAAAATCATGACAACATATTTTCGAATTTTTAAAAAATCGCAAAACTACACGGGAAAAAAATGAAAACCAAGCAAATTTTTTAAATACAAAAATTGTTCACAAGATTGTTTAAAAACGTTTTATTGCGTAGCCTGTGGCATGCTATTTCACTGTGAATTATTTCACTTGTGTAAGTTAATTGGTTTTCACTATTTGCACGGCAGTAGAACATGCCAATTTTGACCGTGACGCATCGTTATGAGAAAACTATGAACTATGAGAGCAAAAATTGTTTCGTAAGAGGAAAATGTACTCACGGGTATCGTCTACAAAACAAAGACTATATATATATATATATATATATATATATATATATATATATATATATATATATATATATATAACTATGATTTACCGCACTTGAACACATTCAGGCGCATTAATGCAACCCGCATTAACCCCATATAAATCAAGGCTAATATTACCTTCGCTATAGCAATACAAGTATTACACGTATCAACATTATCTTCGCGTTTTATGAAAGAGACAGTCGTTATTATTTTCGCTGCGTTCGCCGAAGTCAAGTATAAAGAATGGTAGACAGTAAATTTTTCGAAAATTTTTTTTTTGTATTAGGTTTTTAATGTAACAGTTTGTTACACTAAATATTGCAGAACGCAGCGAAAATAAGAAGGACTGTGACTTTGGTAAAGCCTGTCGAAAGTGTTAATATCAGTAATACTCTTACTGATAAAGCAAAGATAAAATTATCCTTGCTTTATATAACGTTAATGCGGGTTGCATACGTGCGCCTGAATAACTGGAACGGCCTCTTAAGGCATCGCTCTTTAGTTTTGTAATGGTTTCGAAAATATATTTTTAACGCAAATTAATACATACATCAAAAATTCATTCCTACAGTTTTAAGACTTATATATCACCGTTTATATAGGAATTTTTCTCTTTGAATATAGATTTTTAGATTTTTGCACCTGAAATATCACATATTTTGTGGTCAAAATAAGACAAAATGAAACAGACTTTTTTTTTCTAGCAAACGGTACATTATTTTTAAAAACGCTCTGACAAAATTGTGTATCGTACGACTGTAAACAGTCCCAAATTTTTTCAAATAATTTGGTTAGCAAATTTTCGAGTTATTTGCAATTATTGTTTGAAATAAATGAAAGACATAAAACCCGCTCTCCTCACCTCTTTCAGGTTGGCAGCGCTGGAATAAAGGTTGGGTGACTTAGGACATGATGACGAACATATCGGGATAAGTTAACAAAGGATATGTCGTCGCACTTTATTACAAAACATTACTAAATTAAATTTCGTCAATGATAATCGATTAGAATCCATCGTTACTGCAGTAAATCCTTACCCTTCGGTCGGCATAATGTTTGGTGGTGTAGCGTTTTTGTGATCCAATAAACAAGGAGAACCTACTCTGGATTCAGGATAAAGTTGTACTTTTTTTGCCAGCAGGTGCAACCAATGTAACGGTCCTAAATATTGAGAATGTCAAAGCCCTTACTTGTAGCTACATGTAGTATTTCAGGGTTGTACGATTGGTGAGAAGACATAAAATAATCTGGAATGTATTATTTATATAATGTAAATACATATTTAATTAAATATTACATGAATATTGTACAATTGTTTTTACAACATAATAAGTGCTTTAAGCTGTATCAATTTTGTATTTATAAGGCTTTTTCAAGTTCTCATTTATTGAATAATGGTGTCATGTAGCCAACATGGTTGCCAAAGTTCACGCAATGCCGCCAGGTAACAGGACATGTTTTCCTTCCAGCTCAGCTCTCGGGGCGTATAGGAATATAAACAGTACCACGTGGATTAGACACATCTGTTTATGTAACCACTTGTAATGCTTGAGATAATTAGTTTGTATATTAACTAAATATTTTAAAATGGTAAACATGACAGCTCGAGGACCAACATCAGATAATATTTCTATTAAAAGCAACATAATGGAGTTTTTTTTAACCACTGTTGTTGTACTTCTCGGGGCGTACATGAAAGTAAACACAGCCATTTGAGACACTAGTTTAAACAACTGTTTATATTTCAAGATATACTGTGATTTGTTTGTATCTTATTTACATATTTATAAATAGTAAATATGATGTTACTTACGTGTCAGTTTCCTTAGAGGTTATATAATAGGTCCTACTAAATTTCAGTCTAACCCACTGACGTAGAAGAACAGGTCTGGACACTCGCCTGGAAACTTGACCCCCTTGTTGTTTGTCTGCAGTTCACCAAGTTACCGAGAGTGTTGTGCGTCTTTGGTGCTGCAATCAGGGTGGTCGGGCTTAAACTCCGCCCACATCCCTCCCACTTTTTTCCAGTGTTTATATTACAAAGATAAACAATTTATTAATACTTATTGTTATCAATTTATGAAATACTTCCTTCGCTCAAAACCCTAAAGCATGGCTCCAGCAATCTTTATTTATTTATAATGTGAACACTGGAAAAAAGTGGGCGGAGTTTGAGCCCGACCACCCTGATTGCAGCGCCAAAGACACACAACATTCTCGGTAATTCGGCGAACTGCAGTCAAACAACAAGGGTGTCAAGCAAAATACATTGGTAGATAGGCGAGTGTCCAGACCTGTTCTTCTACGACCGTGGTCTAACCTAATTTCTACACACTCCAACACCATGACAATACAAAAAGAAAATTAATAGGATACAAATAACGTCTTGTAGATTCTGTTACTACTTATTCATTCTGTGCAGCCATTTTTCTGATTGTTCCTGCATGCTGAGTGGCTGTAGTTACTGAAAAGTGAATAACTACGAAAATTAACCGTGTAACCAGGACAATTTCCGTGTTTCGCAAAATATTCGTAAGAAAATACTGAAGGGCGAAATGGAATCGTGCTCGGTAGCCGAAAAGACTGCAGACATTTTCGGCATCGGACGGAATACAGTTCTGAAGTTAGTACAGTTTACCTAATTATATTATTGTATGAACCTAGGGAATTGGCTTTTGCATGTTTATGGCAAATTTTTTATTTTCATTCTAATTTCATGATCTCTCGTTTAACAATTTGTAGTAAATTAATGTTGCCAAATTGAGGTTTAATGTATTTTAGCCTAACATTTTATTTATGCATGAATATAATAATTTAATTAAGGTGTAAACAACGTGCATTCAGCAAACACGTACTTAAAAAATGTCATGTCAAGAAACAGATTTCTCATTTATTTTTAAGACTGATAAGTGCGAACATTGACAAGGATCACTTTGCATCACAAAACCCTTTTGACAGATAATGGAATGTAAACAAAACTTGAACAACTGTCAAAATAACATGGTGGCGTATGAGTACATCAAGATCTATTTTCGTGGATGAACACTTGTGCACAACCCCTAGAACTGTCAAGAAAGTCCAACTTTATCCTGAATACAGAGTATTTCCGCCAAAGATGCCCGAAGTAGGAGATACAATTCTCCTCTCCATAATACCAACGTAAGAACACGCATCATTCATGATGGAAAAAGATGTTTCGGAATTGCCATATTCACAATAACATTTTCATTATATTTAACTTTTAAACATACCGAATAAAACCACTGTTTATTAATGACATGCGTTACTGTATATGCACAATTTAATTTAGTTGTAATTTCATTGTAACATTTATTTTACGTTGCATACGTTGCCCGTAAGAGGAGATAAACTTTGCAATATTCGGTTAACGGTTTGTTATCCCGATCCCAGTTACGAGAGCATGTTGGAACACGCAGCAACTATAGATGTTTTCTGTAGGCCGAGGTGTATTACTGGATCATTCGTTCCTGGTTCCATAGATAACTCAGTATATGATTGTGTACAGTCACTGATTAACACAGCACACCTTCGAACAGTCCACTCTATGCCACTGATTTACCCTAGTTATTTTCGACTTTCCTTTGATTCTTCACTGTTAACGTTTAAGCAATAACAGCAGGGCCATGAAATTTTCGCGAAAACAATTTTGTCCTAATTTGTTTCAGTGTCTTACGTGCACATATGCAGTTCTGCTTCGTGGTCAGTGATTGGAAATTTTAACTCTCAATAGCCTTGGGATTCTACCGGCAAATCACAAACGTGTGATGTTGCAGGAAAGTTTTTGTAATTGGCTCAGTCAAATGAGATACGGCTCTTCACATAGACACGCTACCAATAACCATGGAGCATAACTGCAGATGTGCACGTAAGGCACTGATACAAACTGGGGCAAAATTCGTTTCGCGAAAAACAGGGGTCCTTACTCGGGAGTCATTGAGTGTTTTCATGGAGATATGCTATTGGTTCTCAGTCCTCATTGAAGAGTTTCAGTAACTGTGACATAGAGAACAGAGAAATTCGCGAGTTCACTAACCTATAGGCTAGCCTTCAAGAATATGTACATATTCAAGCAGACGGCAGATTATCGCTGGATGCTCGCTGACACTGTGGCAGACTGAATAGTAACACAATCGTGAAATTACGTGGCGGCTCATTTGATACGGGCGAACTTCACCGCTAATTGGCTGCCCGAGGTTGTTGATACCAGAGATAATAGAATAGTACAGATTGAGCATTAGCAGCCTATACTGAGGCCAAGCCTACTTTCCTTATTCAGGTTGCAATATGGCGGAGTGCAATCAGCTGTTCCTGTATGTGTATTGAGAAATAAGGTTATGGTTGGCCAAAGCACAGCCGCATTATACACGTTGCTATGGTAACAACATATTTCAGGTACCAATATGGCGGATGGGCTCCTCCCCCTTCCGTCTCAAGACCTCAGACCCCTCGCCATAAGACATGCGCTGTGCTCCATCCGTATGTTTCTCTAATCTCTGGTTGATAACAGTCCCGTATCTGTTTGGCTCCGGCATGTTGCCTATTGGCCTGGCCGCCGAATCAGGGCAGCCGCCTTACGATGATTGGCCGTAGACGTTTCCACCATTTTGGTGGCATGTGCGACTGAGTTTGCCGTCATACCCTCTATTTCACTTCTGTATTCATACATATTATGTGACGTAGTATTACCACAATATCGAACCTGCTACTATCGGCTCTGCACAAGGGCGCCCCTAAAAGAAGGGAAGCAGGGTGGGGCCTGAGCCCCCTCTAATTGATCTTCCACCATTTGTTTAGCTTTGTTTTTTAATAAAACGTATAGCAAACTATTATCAGTTTGATAATTTTCGTAATCAACGCGGTGCCATGTGTCGAAATATGCCAGTGGCTACAAATTTATACTCAGACTATATCCGTTCCTGTTGACATAAAAATATATTACGATCTTGGCCCACTTACAATATATAATATGGGCGCACTTGGCTCTGCGCTCTCCAGGAGCTGTCAGTCAAGTCAAAGGAACGCTGTGGTCGTGAAAGGACGAGTTATTTGAACTCTAGCTAGTGCACGAAAGAAAACACGAATTTTTCTGTCACTAGTCTGAGCCACTCTCGAAAGTAATTATCGTATACGAGAGTTTGAAATGTATGTCTTCTCAAATGAATTCGTGACGTTCCCGGTTCTCTAATAATTTGGAACGTCCTCTCTGGTTCATTTTAGAAGTGAAATTGTTTAAATACCTAGGAAACATAACAAGTAAATGCCCTGACATCTGTCAACATATACTAAAGTTATGTAATACAGTGTGTAGTGCTGATAATCAGCCCTCACCCCAAACCGAGTGATTTCAGAAGATCATGAACGAGACTCGAACACTAGTGCTCCTGAATACGAGACTTGGTGAGTCACCACTACACCACAAACCAGGATTTTATTTTGGATAACTAGTTTCCAAAATATCTTTGCAAGTTTATACAAACATATTGTAAACTTTGCAGGATGCTCGGAAATATACAAATAAGACTGTATATTTACATTTTTGTATATTTGCAATTAAGTTATTGTGCATTCTATAACAATTTTAAGAACTGTTACAAAAAATTGGCAACCAGTTAAAAAAAATATTTAAAGTACAAAACAGGTAATTTTGTTACACATCACACAATCTGCAAAAATAAATTTAAAAAAAACAAAAAACACCCTACAACCTCTTACAGATATATGAAAAATGTACTGATCGCTTTAATGACCTGTAACATTCATGTTGGGGTTTTGGCATTAGTTTACAACAATTTTATGAAAGACATAAGTTTTTTTTTTTTCCTTACTGTAGCACGCTCTACGTGTGGTGTTTTGAAATGACACACGGGATCGATTAGCCCGGCTCTTCAAAACCTTGGCAACGACGCTGATTTATTCCCCCGGACAACACGATGTTGCATGGATATTTCATTTCCGTGCTTGTCTACAGGGGTAGGGGTGATGAGAGGGCCAGGGGACTACAGCACAGCCGAGATCAGAACTCTTCTAGCAGCGAAATCGGAAGATAGACACCTAGAGCTATCCCAGGTTCTGCGATATGGTCAGTATGAATTAAGGCCACGTATGGTAGCTTTACAATTGCAATATTTTGAAAATATTCTATTAAAGCAACATTATTTTCATATCGAAGAATCCGTACACTGGTTTGTCATATTCTATAATAATTTGTACCAAAATTTTATGTCGCAAAGAAACTCGTTGTCCTGGTTTTTGCCCCCAAATTATCACCAATTTTGCTACGAAAATAAGCTAAAATCGAATAAAATAATTTATTGCGAACGAACTGTGCATTATTTTGCAAAACGCATATATAGGGCCTACATGGAAATGTGGACCGTAAGACTACTATTAGTTTTAAATATTTAAAGGCATTCCATTAAAAAGTTATGTTTTTTTTGCACCAGTGTGAAAAAAAAACTGCCTATCATTGTCACAAAGAAGTTCAAGTGCGTATTAAAATAGTCACTTTAGCAATATTTTAAATAGTTTTATGTAAAAATTATATTTGTTACTAACACTCCAAACGCATGACAGACTACGTCGAGTCGGTATATAATGAACTGCTCTCAGATTCTAGAGTCAGTCGCCCAGGGCCTTGTAAGTACAGGGTCACGCTACTATCAGCTTTAGTCGCACCAACTCGATACCTCGCCATGACATTTCAACGGTTGGTAGAAAGGAATGTGCACTTGTAAATGCCGACGTACGCCACAACGAATTGGCAGCTCGCCTAGCTATGCTAACCTAATCAGGAAAAATACCGCTATTTTCTAAAAACAAAATATTTGACCGGCACGAAATAGTTTTCGTATTTTATTGTACCAAAAGTTGCTAATTGTTGATACATAATTATTAACTTTACCGTCATCCATTTCTTAGAAATACACTAATACGTTGCTCTACATTTTATGAGTTTTATCACGTAGCTCGTGATATCTAGTTTCTGACTGTTGGTTTATAATTTGACGATTATTTGAAACTGTTTAATTGCTTGGAGACAAAGCGAACGGTAAATGTCAGCGTATCCGAATTCCATTTTGGCACAAAAAAAAATAAACACTGGTACAATAAACTTTTCTCGCAATAAATCAACATATATAAAGATATATCGCTGAGCATTTATCTAACATAGTTTTTTTTTTTTTTTTTTGTTTGTGATGCTCGAAAATTCCGTTCAGAGAGTAACGTATTGCAACGACACTAGAACTTCAACACGGAAAATAAACACTTTGTATTTCCGACGATGTAAGGGGAAGTGTTTCATAATTTTCTTGTATTTTCAGTTTTTGAACCACAACATTTTATCAAGTTTTATTAAGAAAATCTCCTTTTCCATGTCATAGTAAATATTCTTGATAAACTGCTTGACATAAATAATAAAGGAATCTTTCATTAATTTGTCATGCAGAATCATTGTAAGGAAATTATAGGATAACTTTCAAGAATTATTGCAAGTCCAATATAAGATGAACATATAAGACAATTATGATCTTCAAAATGCATCACAAGTATCTTTTTTTGTGTCAACATTGCCACAATTACAAGAAATATTTTATAACCAAAGTTATTGCAGAAATTCTATAAGTAAAATATAGTATTAATTTACAGTATTTTCCCCACTACAAGCATTCCTGAAGGCGTATGAACTTTTTTGACATTTCACTCTCTAAATATTGGTCAACCACACATTTTTACCTTGTTAGATAATCAATTACTTCCATATTTGTAGAAAGATAAGAAATGATACAGTTTTGCTTATCTTCGAACAGATTTCATATAATGAAGTAGTAATTTATTATCTAACAATGTAAAACGGTGAATTAAATTATGACTTAGAGCATGGCATGTCAAAAATATCAGTACATCTTCTAAAAACCTTGTGGCGGGAAAATATTTATAATTACAGACGGTCATCCAACGTTCCCTTAAAAATATAAAATTATAATTTTCGCTCGGAGAAAAGGAACGCCAACGACTGGAAAACCCTCCGAACACCAGATGTCCCGTTATAACGGTCGCAGATCATTTCTGGCGATACGGCAGTTCCCGTGGGGATGTATGCTTCATTGAGAGGAGGGGGGGGGGGAAGAAGCGATGGGTAGATTGGTATACGAAGGGTGGTCATGCAGCACCTGAATTGGAAACGCTACCCCCCCCCCCTCCTAGCGTGCACGGACTCGCTGGGGTGGAATTAAAACCTCTCCTGGCCGGCCGGCGTTAATGTTTTAATTCTGCCACGAGTTGTATGAGTATGTTGTGGAGGGAGGGGAGGGGTGGATGTCTGGAAGGGATGATGGCACGAGTGTGTGGGTTGGATCGTAGGTTGAAGAAGGGGGTAGGGAGGGACGTGTGAGAGAAGGAAAGAGGGTTGGCTACAACAGGCTCGATATAGAACGTAGCAAGCAGTCTCTCTCTCGCTCTCTCTCTCTCTCTCTCTCTCTCTCGGGAGAGAATTTTATACACCCGGCGTGTTTCAGAGCGGCCCCGAGAGCATTCCACGGTTATCAGCTCTCTCTCTCTCTCTCTCTCTCTCTCTCTGGTGCAGTGTGTGTGAGGAAAAAAAAGAACGTAGGAGGGGAAGGGGAGGGTTCTTTAACGAACTCTCCCCCCTCGCGAGGTGAGTATTTTTTTACCTCTTTTCGGACGTCGCCGGCGATATTAGCTCTGCCTCGGCCGAGGTCAAACGCGTGCGAAAAGTTTTTTTTTAATCGGCTCCAAACGTGAACGTAAGAGGTGAATGCCACGTCGCGTTCATTTGTTTGAACCACATTCCACACATTGGAGAAGATAACCTAGAAGTGAGGTCTGAAATTGGCAAGTCTCTTATGAAAATCCACTAGGGTAGGGTAGGTCAGTCAAAATGTCACGTTTTAGGTGTTGAAAAATTTACCCGAGCAAAATTACCTGTGTTCATAATTTCAACTGAACAACTACTAAAATTAATATTACATTGAAATATAATCGAACCCGCATACTGCGGATAGGCAACAAATCCAACATTTTCACATTTTCCTTTTCGGTTATGAATGGGTGAACGGATCATGTACCTCAGAAGGGAAACATGTCCGTATTATAGATGAGGACTGGCAATGTCTTCATTATTGTCTGTGGACTGCATATAAGAAACAAGTCCAGAGCAAGTTCCCTTTATGCAAAATTATGAAAAGTGAACGTGCTGCCTTTCTGCAGTATGCGGTTCAAATATAATACGTATAAAGATTACGCTGTGGCTGTAGCACTTAACAAAATATTTGTCATGTAAGCAATAATGTTTAGATTCGCGTCATTCTGATACCTTGAATAACATTGCAGGCGGCTATTAAATACTGGTATTCGACAAAACTTGGTCACGTGACTGAACTAAGCTACCTTACTACAGCGAGCGAATTTTCATAAGCGCCTGTGGTTTCAGTTCAGTAACCTGTCACCAGAGCCACCAGTTTGTCGCTAAGATATTTATGTACAATTATGTTTCCATGGCTTACATGCACATCGGCAGCTCTATTTCATAGTCATTGGCAGCTTGTGTTTGTTCAGACACGTCTCTCGTTTTACAGCACCAATCAGAATTACGTTATTGTGACCGCATAGGTAGGGCCCGGTAGTTTTCGCGAAAAAAATTTTGCCCCACTTTGTTTCAGTGTCTTACGTGTACACCTGCAGCTCAACTTCACGGCTATCGACAGTGTATGTTTGTGCAGAGTTGTTATACATTTGACTGTGCCAGTCAGTACATGGATAACTGTGACACAACACGTCTGTGATTTGCAGGTTTAACCTCCAGACGTTGTATGATACGGCATCCAGTCACTGACCACAAAGCAGAGATGCAGGTGTGCACACAAGGGCAATGAACCCAAATGGTGAAAACATTCACACATTAAGGGCGCGGCTACCGCAATTTTTATCTAAATTCCTTCTTTTAGACACAAAATGTGACTAAATTTGGCACTAAATTTTTTTTACCTCTCATAGTTTTCGCGTAATGGCTTGATAAAGTCATATTTTGCATGTATCCGTTTTAACGACTAGCCTACACTAAAACCAACTGCTATACCAAACTAAAAAAAATGACAGTGGATAAAGAGATTGCAGGCTGCAATGACATGCTCATAAAATTAGAGAATAAAAATTATTTGAATATTTAAAAAATACTGAAACTAAAATTAAAATTTTAAAAATTAAATTTTTTTAAATACAAATAATTTTTATTCTTTAATTTTATGAGCATGTCATTGTAGCCTGCAATGTCTTTATCCACTGTAATTTTTTTCAGTTTGGTATATTAGTTGGTTTTAGTGTAGTCGTTAAAACGGAAACATGCAAAATATGACTTTAACAAGCCATTACGCGAAAACTATTAGAGATAAAAAAATTTCATAAGAGCCAAATTTAGTCACATTTTGTGTCTAAAATAAGAAAAAAATATCTGGTACAAATACAAAATAAAATAATGATGAAAATTGTGGTAGAACGCGCCCTTAAGGGGCCTCCCTAGATAGGCTACGTCTGTGTGTGTGAAGCAGGAGCAGTAAGGTTGCCACTAAGCGACGTATGTAATGTATTATCGCCTCTCCGTGCAAGCCTCTCAGATGGCGTGCAGTGCTTCATTATTACCCTTTCCTATTCGACTTTAAGCGTTGACCTCGTTATTTTATTTGTGTGAAGCAGAGATCAAAGTCTACGCTTGTTTCTGTAGTTGTGTTTTTCGGATCCGGTTGTTCATTTTCCGGAAATGGCAGCCTGGAATAGCCATTTTTGGCAGTTTTGAGGGGCCAGAAAATAATGTTTCTAATAAACGTACCGAATTTTCACAACTATAGCGGCATAGTTTGAAATGTGTGTTCTTTTCGTAGATATGCAGATATAACGCGCGTTAAATAGTTTCGTCAGTAAGTTAAGACTTAAATAAAAAATTTAAAAAACCCGACTCACAGGATACTAAATTTGCAAATCGATCAGATCAGTGGAATGCTCACAGAAAAAAAACCTAGAAAAGAGCTGATGATCTTTAAACGGCTGAGAAAATTTCCTTGATCATAGCTAAGAATACTCTCGATCAAGTCAGCTTCCATACGAACAAAAAAAAAAAAAAAAAAAAAAAAAAACTAACTCAAAATCGGTATATCAATTTAGGAGCTACGGTGCCACAGACAGACACACATATACATAGATACACACACACAGACACGTCAAACTTATAACACCTCTCGTTTTGCGTCGAGGGTAAAAAAAAGATTAGTCGTAACTTTCTGCAACGCATTTAAAGGGCAGGTAGACAGGCTCCTTAATGGTGCTGTCTACCTCGAAACCCTGTCATGAACAAGGACAGCGATACATTTATAATTAAATAATATATATATATATATATATATATATATATATATATATCAGTTAAATTATATTCAGTACCTATCGAACCTACATACATGCCACCTCCGACATTTTGTTCATCTTGGTGACGTCCGTATTGCTATAACATATTTTAGCGCGTTTTTTAAATTCCTTAAATACCATGAACAAATATTTTCATTATCAAAAAACTGCACCTCATACATGTTTCCTACATCTATATTCCTGTAACAATATTAGCCTCTTCTCAATACAGAAAATGGTTTCTGTACGAAAGCGGTGTAGACTACCTAAAATTGACCGACACCTCAGAATATAATTTAACATGTAAGTCACTATCACTTCTCTCACACCACGGCTCTGAGGTAGGCAACACCCTAAACATCCCCACGTCACTAGGCCACCAATATAAATAGTTTCCGGAGAGGGTTTTAAACTGTCGTCTTGTTAAGAGGGCTATACACCAGGGGCCTGTTTCTCAAAGTGACTAGCGAATAGTAATTGAAGTGACAAGTGACAAGTAACTGTATTTCTGTTTCTCAACTGTTTCAGTTGTACTTGTCAGTTTACATTCATTCTGTGACTAGTTGACAAGTAAACAATGGATGAAAAGAAAATTGCTGTGCTTAAAAAAATCAAGGAAGAGAAGAGAGTACTGTTTGGTGTATTTACACCAGAAATAACAAAGGAATTAAAAGCGAAAAAGTGGCAGGAGGTGGGAGATGTCGCGCGGTCATTGGGATTATTAGATGTAAAGACATGGCATTATGTACGTGATACCATGTGGTCAAACTGGCGCAAAAGGACGTTGGTGAGTACGAGAACGTTTGCATATTTGTATATGGTACTGTAGACAAAGATAGGTTATGTACATAACATATACAGAACCTATAAATATGTTGGAAAACAAGCACAAAATATTATGTGGGCTGATTTCAGTATGCAATGAAATAATTGAAAATATTGTAAAACAGTATATATAACGTAACTACGTTGTACAATTGGCATGTTTGGATACAAAATGGTAATGCCAAATAACACATTTTACAGGGGAAAAAGGTCAACGCAAGAAAAACCGGAACTGGAGGTGGAACGGATATGAAACTAACCAATCTTGACAGGCACGTCCCAGAGGTTCTTGGGAATGAAAACCCAGTTGTGAAAGGGACTGGAGAATGTGACTCATTACAAAATGGAAATGATGAAGAAATACATCAAAATACTACACAAGCAACCGATATTGAAAGAGAGCTCACTTGTGGAGTTGATAATTCAGTGAAAGAGGTTAAGCGTGGTAAGTGTTCAGTTGATATTGATTTTAACCTCAAAATCAATTCAGTAATATCATTATTTCACAAGAAGATTAAACCCTGTTAGAATACATATTACCTTTTTACATAAAAAAAACCTCAATTAATAATACATCTGATTATTAGCAATTTTTGAAACACAGACACAGTGGTGGTAGCAAGTTAATTTCGAGGTTAGATTATTTTGCACATTCTGTAAATTGAGTTTATGTATGGTAAGCTTAAAAAATGGTTCGCAGTTGTATGAGGAAAGGTTATGTGTACATCGAATTAATTGTATTTAGTCAACTTAAAATAAACGTTTATGTAAGTGTCTATTCATATTGTAATGTTAGCATTACAAACTAGTAAATTAACAGTTGCTTATACCACAGCCTTACGACTCGTCCTCACACGATGAGCGATTATAGTTTATTTTTCTTATTTATTTGTAAGCATAAACAGAACATATGACTATATTGTTCACAAAATATTATATGTACAACGTAATGCCAATATACATGTTGACCATACGCCTATGATGATATTAGCCAAACACAAGTATTTATTTATTACAGCAGTCAGATAACTTTATAATATCAGGGCCTGTTAACATATAAGTTATGTCCTGTATTACATTGCATGTAATATAGGAAATATTTTACATGGTGAGTAAGATCGAGTCTTAGGTAGCTACATTTGGTGGTTTTACTATTCATAATTGCAATGAAAGGCATGTATTGAAAAATGTATAATTTAGACATAAACAGTCAACAATACTTATAAATATGAATGTCTTACAGGCAAACGGACACATAGGCAAGCTTCAAGTGCTGTAGATTGTTCCCCTGATGCCGATGAAGATGAACTTATTCAGAAGAGAAAAAGGAAAACAGACTTGTAAATTGAACATTTGGAACTCGCCAACTATAAAACCAAGCTGGAAATTTTTAGAAATTGAGCAACGCCTCTCCCTTTCCAGATCAAAGTTTACCGAGGATCTTGGAGGCAATACGGCATTCAGTGGAAATGAGTCTGTAATTTATGTTACACACGAAAACATTATTTTGTCTGCAGAACAAACACAAACAGCGAGTGTGGAAAATTGTGTAAACCTTACTACAACACCATAATGTTTGATACATAGGCTCTGTAGTGTAATACTAGCACCTATTATTTTCAGATAATTTTTGTTGTTTCGTACATTAGGTTACTGTGTATTTGTCTTGTTGTATACCTTAATTCAATTGTGCAATGTTTTGTTAAATTTTTCTCTTCACCTATTCCCGTAAATGATCCACAAGCACTCGGATACGATTCATTTCATCACCCATGGTTGCTTCGCGCGGAACATGCACTAATTCACCAAGATCATTATCTTCATCGTTGGCTACGTGCGGGTAATCTTCACTTCTGGAAAAATTACAGATTGCTACACGTGCTTTATTATTTTGCATGCGTAAGCAGGTTGTACTCGAAGGTGGTTAAGACAAGGAAACTTTTCCTTCAATACTCCGAAAGCACACTCAATCACTCTTCTGTTTTTTTTTATGTGCTTTTAAAAATTTTACCTCCGCTTCATCATTTGGATTTGTACATACTGGTGGAATTAGCCACATTTTGTTTGGGTAGCCACTATCACCAAGTATAATTGCACCTTCAATAGGCCTCCAACCACCATCCATTCTTCTGCACAGGTTACTGTTCCGCAGGACCCTGGCATCGTGCACATTCCTGGGCCAGTTCGCATACACATAATAAAATTGATAATCTGGCCCACACACCATCATGCAATTGATGGAGTGATTGCCGTGCCTGTCAACATAATCTGGCTCGTTTGTATTTGGAGCATCAATGTCTATTTAAATACCATCAATACATCCAATGACCAATGGAATATGCCCCAAGCTGTAGAAACGATTGACTACTTGAAGCATGTTGTTGGGCCATCGGACATACATGGGCAGTATATCCTCATTTACTGCACTTACAACTTCTTCAATAGCTCTGCAAACACTTGCCTTACTTATACCACGCATGTCTGCTACAGCATGATATTGAGAACCAGTCCAATTAATGTCAACATTTCGTCCAACTTGTTTGCGGTTATACGAAATCTTTCATTAAATTGGAAGTCATTGGTAAGTGCATACATAACCCTATTTCCATACACCCTCCGTCTTCTACGTGACCTTCTCCTTAATATGATCAAATTTTCCTCTTCTGAATCACTTGATGACCACATTTCATTACAACACCACCGTAAAAGTATAACGTATATTGCGTATTTGCTCACTTGTCACACCACTGATCAAACTTTCTACACTTGTCAGGAAATTATAAATTTGACAAGCTAATCCGACAAGTTAGTTTCCTTTGTGAAACACAACACTTGTCAACATGTTCATATTTACTTGTCGGAAGCTTGTCACTTGTCCCTTGTCGCTTGTCACTTATTACAACCTTTCAGAAACAAAAAATCTTGATTAGTACCTACTTGTCACTATTTATGCTTGTCACTTGTCCAACTTGTCGCTTTGAGAAATAGGCCCTAATTTTCCGCGTTTGATGCGCGGAGACAATGAAGCGATAAGGTTCAACTTTCCACACTCCACTGTAACAGTATCGCTTCTATTCGCGACGCGCCAAACTGGCGCGCAGGGTTTTCGTAATAATTGTTTTCCTATGGGACTTAAGGGAAATGGTGCACGCTGAAAATCAGTCATGTGTGGGAATAAGCCGCAAATAGGCTTAAACCGTCCACAAACGCGTACTTGTATGCTATCAGCGCGCAGTTAGATCGTATATAACGCAGGGAGTCGCTAATCGCCAGTCAGTTGGCCGCGAGCCTTCGTAGAGCGAGGGTGCGCTTCACTTCGCTGTGCGCTAT
>PNEQ01111566.1:0-17235 GCA_003012365.1 Medauroidea extradentata
CCCTTGAAAATGTAAATTTTGGTACACGGTACCGGCCATTTTGTTCTGTAAAATCAAAATGAGGGCAGATAAAAATCAATAACTTTGGGTTTGAACTGTTGAAATATGTACATTATGTGTGACAAAATTTCAAATTTTTTCAAAATGGGTCAGCAACCAAAATAATTGAAATTGGGTGATTTTCCATGGAATGACCCAATTGGTCTTTGACCTGTTAAACACATCCTGAAGGCCCACTGACCATTAATAAAGAAGTGTCTAAATTCAGACCCAAACCACGTGTAGTATCAGTGTATCACTACAGACATGCAAGATTCGCGTTATTTTCTGACAGCTGACTAGACTCCAAGTGACTATAGGCTCGTTCTCAATCTCTGTAAAGATGTAACACACATAAATCACAACACACAGAAGTTCGTGGCCAATTGAATCGCAGATTATGCTCTGTTGTGTGTAGGAAAGTGAAGTTTAGTCTGCTACCAAATGATAACGCGAATTTTGCATGTCTGTAAGTATCATTAAGTGAGAGAGCAGCCAACGAACCGCTTTATATGCTTGAGCACACATATGTTCTTGGAGGCTATCCTACATGTCAATGAACCCGCGAATTTTTCCCGTCTTTACTTTATCAGTAGAGGCACGAGTATTTCTCGTATTAATCTGGCAACAGTCTAGACTTCTCAGACCTATACACACACTGGCCAAAGTCAAATATCCGTTGGCTTGTAACCGTAACACGTGTTACCACCACGGTTTGTTTCCTTATTTCTAGAGGCACGATTATTTCGCGTATTCATTCTAGGTCAGGTTGAACGTCAATAAATGTATACGTCACTCCTCCTGTGATTAGACGAGTGGCTTTATCACACGGTTGACGACTGCAAGCAAGCAAGGATATCACGTGCTACACGTTTGTACTGTTAGAAGCCAATGGATATTCAGCTTCAGCCTGTACATGTATACAACTGAGAAGTCTAGGCTGTTGCCAGATGAATACGCGAAATACTCATGCCTCTGCTTATTAATCACGGGCTTGCAGTCGTCAAAGATGATTTAAAACAGGTGTCGTCTAATCACAGGAGTAATGAAGTATACATTATAGGCATTCAACCTGACTTAGAATCAATAGGCGAAATAATCTTCCTATATTTATCAGTAGAGACTATGAAATTTCACGAATTCAATGACCTGCATGTTTGAATCAAATGTCCTATATGCATACATAACAAGGATTAGTATGTGAAAAATATCCGAGCTGCATGAAGAACTAATGAAACAATTATCAGAAATGTTTCCTTGTTTATTTCTATCGTTTACTGGTGTTTTTATTTTAGTCATTAATTTTCGGTTGTGACGACAAAAACGAAATCTTCGTCGAGAAAATAAAGTTTTCTTCTACCTTGTTACGTTGGCAGCGTAAATGTGATATTTAATCAGTATAGTGTACTGTTATCTGTCAGTTTGAGGTGGAAACACAATAATTTTTCTCGCAGAATTGCACAAGCTGTGTGGTATAGGTTTATAGTGCATTATATGACATATTAGACACATGGTGCGTGTTTGGTTACGCATGTTTCCGTGTTATGCAACCTTACCTACACACATGTCACGCCACATATTTCACAACTGAAAACAAAACCAAATTCCGTCACCCTCATTGTAAAACTTCGGAATTTCCTTTCGTATTGATTCAGAGAGGAGGAGAGAAATAATCTTTAGCTTTCCCTACAGCAAAGATACATGCCTTTGCATAATATTGTCATAAAAGAAACTGCCTATATTAACTTTTTACCAACATTTTTGTAAATACCCTACTGTTATGATGACTGAGGACTTAATTGTCAAAACGTCAAAAAAAAGCTAGTCGCGAGGTTTTGAAATTAGGGTTACCAGGTATAGGCCGCGTACGTTACTCACATAACATGCATTATGTTTTGTATGTTCGTGACTACAGATAATCTGGGATAGTTTTCGTTGTTAGGTATGTCTCGCGTTGTGTTTTCTAAGACTACATTGTTCAACATCTGTCTATGCCCACGACGATTTCACCCAAATTATTACAAACGAACGCCGTATATCCAGAGGTACGCTTGCAAACCAACTCGGTAGAGACAGGGATATTTGTGCATTAACTTTTTTTTCTTCGGTGCCTTAGGTGAACACTTACAACTCTGCTTCGTGGTCAGTGATTGGATGTTTTAAATATCAGCGCCTTGTTGTTATACACGCAAATCACAGTTACGTGGCGTCGCAGTTAACCTTGTTCTGATTGGCACAGTCAAACGATAGACGTCTCGGCTCAAACGCAAGCTGTCGATAACCGTGACTAGAGATAGGAAACTTCGCGAAAATATTTGTGCAGCACTTTGTTTCAGTACCTTACGTGCGCACCTGCATCTCTGCTATGTGGACAGTGATTGGATGCCTTAACACCCAGCGTGTGGAGGTTAAACCCGCAAATCACAGACGTGATGTGTCGCAGTTATCCATGTACTGATTGGTAGCGGCACAAGTATTTCGCGTATTGATTGCAGGTCAGGTTGAACGCCAATAACCTGTATATCACTGTAACTTCCGTGATTAGATGACAGCTGTTTTGACACACCTTTGGAGGTTGCTAGCCATTAGTTAATAATAAAATAATTCGTGGGACTACCCACTTGTACGGTTAGGAGCCAGTGGATATTCGACTATGGCTAGTGTGTGTGTATAGGACTGAGAAGTTTTAGACTGCTACCAGATTAATAAGCGAAATAATCGTGCCTCTGTTAAGTGGCACAGTCAGATGAATAGAGACCTGAAAAATTCGCATTTTCTTTTACGCTCACGCTAGAATTCCGGAAACTATACGTTCGTGCCATTTTCGCAATTGGCTTTTGACTTATTTAACATCCGCTGGAAGCCTCTGAGCCAATAATAACAAAATCAGAGGCGTCATTTGGGGCTACAGGGGGGGGGCGGCAAATGGCCCCTCCTTTGGATTTGGAATTTTTGTGTATAAATATATTGTTTGTATTTTTAAATGTAAATAATGCTAACTTAAGGACATAAAACTGAAGTTTTATTATTAAAGTATCTAATTTATACATACTTAATTAATAAAAAATATGTAACAAGGTCACTGCCGTCAGAAAACAAAATCTTGCCCCCCCCCCTGGAAAAACCTGAAATGACGCCCCTGAACAAAATACTTTTACGTGCCCCATACCAGCGAGCAACTAATGAACACGTGTTGTCTGCTTGAGTACACAGATATTCTTGCAGGCTAGCCTTCAGATCAGTGATACCGCGAGTTTTCCCACACTGTACAAATTAATAACAACTCTGCACAAAAGACTCTTGTCAGCAGCCATGACGCAGACCTGCAGCTGTGCACGTAAGGTATTGAAACAAGATGAGGCAAAAACTTATGGTCCCTGCAAATCGGGTAAACATTATTATTATTGGTTCGGATTTAATTTCACGCGCTCAGAACTCGCGCGATACCCAGCGAGGTGGTGCAAAGATTACACGTTTGCCTTGAATTCTGGAGGACCCGGGTTCGATCCCCGGATCCGGCCATCCTGATTTCGGCTTTCCATTGTTTCCCGAAATCCCTCCAGGCGAATGACGGGATTATCTCTTAGCAAATGCTTTGGCCGACACCTCTCCCAGTTCCCTGTGTGGGATCGATTCACGGATGTTTCGCATGTAGGAACCGAGCTGTCGACGGGTTTTCTCGGGCATCTCCCATTCCTCCCCCCTCCCCCAATCCTTTCATTCCGGGGCTGCTCCATACTCCCCTCATGTTCCCTTTCCAACGCAAAATATCTTGATGTTAAGGTTGACCGAAATCTCTTACTCACTCACCGTCTGCAATGACCTCCACATTGACGAGACGTTCAGTAAACCACTGAAGACGAAAATAATGATGTGGCATCGGAGTTTAGAAAACAGTCAGATGGGGCACGTAGTGTGTTCTTTGATTGGCCTAGATCCGTGAGGAGACCATTCGCCATATTGATACGCGTAACAAAAGTTGCTGGATTACATAGCTAGTAACAATATCTTCCTATTGGCTGTTAATTTTAAAAAAATTCGTCTCTGCGGATCCGTTCTGCGCGAGACTACTTTCCCTTGTTTTTCCCTATTCCAGTGACAATAGTTTACGTTAGTTTAGATTAGTTTAAAACATTGTAAATCGTATGTTTTAATGCGAATGTCTTGTAAGGTCAGTAAAACGACAATAATAAATTAAAAACCAGTATTACTCCACGAGTTGCGCATGCGCAGAACGATGCGAGCACCGTTCAAGCCAGCCAATATCATGCCAGTCTCATCTATTACTTTCATACTCTTTGGAGAGCCTACAACCTTTCGAAAAACCCTGACCACGCTGTGTTCAATACTTTACTTTATTCTGTTAATTAACGTCGATCGAGATTTCACAGCAGAATTCTATAGCAAAACGTCTGTGTTGTGTACGCAATATCACTGTTTACTACTTCTATCTTTCAGTACATCAAGGAGGAACATATATTTGTGATGTTGGTTGTTATGTCCCATAAATTACAAAAATTACAAGAGTAAAACTGCCGAAAACTCTTTCATAACAAGACTTGCACGTTGTCAATTAAGTGAAACTGTCTTGTATTATTTAGGTTTTGAAACATCCGACGGTTGTGTGTTCAGTAGGATACAAGAATTTAGTTTATATTGAAAGCTTATTGGCAATCCTACTTACGTACGTCGTATGCGCGGTGACTGAAGCTGTACGTTGGGCATGCGCGTGAATATACATTACGATGAGAAATAGGACGGGCTGTATCTGTGAACTTAAGTACGTAATTCTGTCTGGAATCAGCGTAGTTGCAGTACACAGTGCTACTTGTACTGAATTAGGTACGGAATTCGGTCCTGAATTATGCAAAATGTGTACCGGGCTTTAATATAGTTGTAGTTTATCCAACCCATTCCTCATTGTGTGTACAGGAACAGGAACCGAGATTATCATGCTTTCGCCATTTCCGGCCAACAATCTTTAAAGATTAGTGTGCTTGAAACATTTTTTGGTAAATGTGGAAAATACCTACTCATCGTATGCCGGCCAAACTATTGATTTTAGAGGAATAGTTTACTGTTGAAAAATGGTACTGTACTAGAATGGTTAGAAGTAGTCCTACGTATTTTTTTCCGTTAGGTTCAAGATTCTTGCCGATCCATTTTTCCTATGAGACTTTAGCGGTAACCATAATTTTAATTTATTGATCTGTAGCAAAGTTCAGTGCACATCTACATATGAGTTTCATATACATCCACTTCGTACATTTTGAAGTACGGCAGTCTGAAAAGGCTATTTTTAACTAAGTTGGAGGGCTTAGAAACAGTGTTTTTAATGAACATGCTGTCTTGACATTGACACTCCGTCCTGTCCGAAGTTTGTTTCTTTTTCGTACGTTGGCACAATGTAAACATGTGGGATAGGCCTACTTTCGTAAAAAAAAATCACTACTTACAAACACATTGCAACACGTTTGAAATACGCGGTAGGCCAGTTGAGATAAAAGTTAAAGAAGTGGAATATATGCCAAAAATGTGGCGGTAGAAAGCGTTCTGGGATAAAACGTTACAGCTAAGCAGCTGTTGCAATATGTTGACTGTTTCGTACGTGACAGCACCAACGTAGGCGTTTCGAAACACATTTCGCATCGCAGTTTGTTTAGACGGCCAATTATGCGCACTCGTGCAGTGTTACCAAACTGTTGTCTGAGATGCTGAAAACATGGAGGAGAAAAAATATTTCGCGCATTATAATTGGCTCGCGTGTCGTGTGCAACACAGCCTTTCGAGAAAAATAAGCAACCTGACAGATTGTGTAAACCTCGAGGGAAATGTGCGCTTGTTTCTGAGAGATATTTCATTTGCTTCGTAACTTTCACGGCAAGTCTTCAGCCCGTATAAAATGAGTTTGTTATTCACAGGTATTTTTAAAATCTGGATTGAATTGTTACCACACGTTACAGCAGCAAAATTATGTTAACAATAAATAAAAATCTGGTGGTGGCATGAAACAAACGCCTGTTAAATTCAAAGTTTTGTGTGGATATTAATGCCGAGTTTCGTGCGGAAATTACTCGTATATTGAACTTTCCCTTTTTTACTTCAGAATCGTACTATAAATAGTATCAACGCATCGCGAAAATAGTTCTGTTTTGTAAATGCATTTTTCCGCACTTAGGTTTTCTAATCATTACATTTAAATGTAATTCGATCACATGCGAAAGTCGGCACTTCTTCGCAATGTTCGCTGTTCTCATTCATATTTTAACTGAGATATTTTGTATACGTGAATTTTAGTATAACTGGCATAGCTAATGGCTGCGATAGTTTTTCGTTTCATTACAGACCATCATATATATGTCAAAATTTGTCCACGTGTATGTTTGTAAGTTAAATTAATTTTGTAGGGAACCAACTCTTGTTATTATAACCTAAAAATGTAAATGAATCAGTGCCTTTTCCCGTAATTACATAGCATCCTGCCAACTAAGCTTGCTAACTCGGAGATGAATTGTAGATTCACTGTTGGAGTAGGTATTTCTCATTTCGCTATTTGTAAGTGGATTCTAAGAAGCAGCATCCTGCCTTAAAAATTTTGTGGGACACTGTCGTATAAACATTTATATCAGTTATGTGTTTAATACATAATATCTTGCATGCAAGTAAACATTTAAGTTTCATAAAGTTCCCCCCTCCCCACTTCTATAATTTCTTTCTGGCACTATTCTTCAAGATATTATGCGTAGAACGTTATTCTCCCTTAGAGTTGTTTTTTAAGACGTAATGTAATTCGTATGAGAACGAATTGACTTTTAAGAAATTGAATAATTATTTATGAGCCGTGTATTCAACTTAGGCGACCTGACACATTTGTTGCCAAACTATTTTGCGACACTACAAATAGTTGTAACGTTTACAAGAAATCGGTTGTAAGAATACAAAACTGCTGTATAAATTTTTGTAAGTAGGTACGTGGGAGACTTGGTAAATTTGGCAGCATTGAAAAGTAGACATTACTGTGTTAGTACGTGGATGATTTACACATAAATGCTGCTCTACTTCTGAAACACGTTAATATAATTTTTTTTTGTCATAATGAGAAATTGTTTCCAAAATATCAGCGTAAGTTGAATACTAAATAGTTGTAAAACGCTGCAGAATTTACCCATTAATTTGCCTACATAAAACAACTTTGAAGTGTACCTATGTATCTGTATTTTTATGTTTCTACAACCCGGATTTTCGCTTGCGTGAATCGTGCCGAACGATGTCGCTGGCCGGCGGGTTTTCTCGGGGATCTCCCGTTTCCCCCGACCTTACGAGGTTTTAGAAGTAAGCCAACGAAATGTTTTTTTTTGTAATATTATAAAAACATTGCTAATTATATGATAGCAAAAATGTAACTGTACAAGTAATTATTACAAAAGTTACATTTTTGCTATCATATAATTAGCAATGTTTTTATAATATTACAAAAACATTTCGTTGGCTTACTTCTAAAACCTCGTAAGTCCAATTCAGCAAAATTTACAGGAGAACAAAAAGAATATCTTCATAGTAGTTATACTACACCATAATACGAGGTTGTATAATTTGAGCAGAGGAGAAAGCTAATGTACAGTAGATTTAGAAGATTTTAACAATAGAAGCGCCATAAAAATTGGCACCAAATTCACATAGAACACAACATTTGGAAAATCTGGACTTACGAGGTTCTAGAAGTAAGCCAATGATTTACATTTTAGCTGTTATAAGTGTTGCAGTTGCAAATGTTTTATTTATTTAATATGTTGTTGGCAACTACAGAGGGTATCTATAGCATCATACGTAACCTAGGAAATCTTCGTCACATAACTCGCCCACACGCAGCAGACATGTGTATCGCGTCGGGCGAGAATCAGGCGTAGTTAGCGGCCGTCTTCCCGTCACATAAACACTCCAGTCTTCTTTGTAAATCGTCTCATCTGTCGTTTAAGCTGTTTAATACGGCCGAGGTGCTGATCGCATATGCATGCCTCTGCCCTGACTGAATATTCAATCCGGGAGCAGTACTCGACACTTTTAATGCGAGGCTTGAATTATGAACCTTTAGAGGAGCGGTTAATGTTTTTTTTTTTGTAATCCCAAGCACGTTGGACTACAAGATTAACTTGATTAAGAAACAGTAAAACTGTGACAGCGTAGCTAAATGCTTCCTCGTACTGCACTTAAAAATGAACATCCCAAAGTGTAAACCTCGGGAAACAAAGTATACTAGCAGGTTAAGAGCAATACGTCAACCCTATTTGGTTCTGTGTGGATTGAGTAACTCTGTAACGTTTTGTAAACGCACTAGGGCCGAAAAAATTGAATTCGCAGCAAACTTGGACACTGAGCACGATAGCAGGACATAAGGGTAAATTTTAAACTTTAATAATTTGCTAGAACTGTAGCGTTCTTGTAAGAAGATAAGTTGACCTACATAGTTAAAAAAACCTTTCAACAAAACGATCTGGTGGTTTTACGATATCTGCTTCCTTTTAGTCGTTAAAAAAATACTTACAAAATTAGTATAAGTGCTAAAAACAGTACCATTGGGTGAATTCCCGACGCGGGAACGAAGTTTGTATTCAGAAATGTTAACATAGGCCCAGACCGTTGTTACGTAGGTATGCACGAGTGAGAGATATTGGACAGCGCTCAAAATAGAGGTCTTTAGCTCGGGTGAGGGGTGACATGATGCGAGTATGGAGCAACACCGGAATGAAAGGGCAACGGGAAACAGGAGATCCCCGAGAAAACCCGCCGACCAACGTCTTCGTCCTGAACGATTCACACATACGAAAATCCGTTAACTGACCCCGCAGGGAATCGAACCCGGATCGTCTTAGTGCGAGGAAAATGGTCTCACCGTTCGGCCACCGCGTCCCGCTGCCTTGAAACACTGCCACGCCTCACTATTTGGCATTTTACATTTAACCTTATATGTAGAGACACTGGAAAATCGCAAAAATGTTTAGCATAGTCTCCAATAAACTGTATTATATTAACCGTGACACGTGTGAACAGTTTTGGGACAAATCACACACGCTGTGTGTCCAAGCTGTGCAGTTCTAACTGGGCCTGTTGTAGAGAGACAATGCTTCAAATAAACTATAGCTAGAGATGATGGTTTATCGCGGGAAAACTTGACTATTTGCTAGGCTTCAACATACGTTCAACTTATCAAAATATTACTGGCTTTTCCTTGTACGTGGAGCTACTGCCCTATTTGACTAAGCCAATAAGAATGCCGCTATTTTAATATTTAATGCATGTTATTGGTCTGCAGACAGCTACGTTGTGTCAGTGTTTTCAAGGCTATGTTGACACAAAACATTTTCGCGATATACTGTACCATCATCTCTAACTATAGCCAATATAGATACAAAACATTCAGTGTTATATACAATATGTTGGAACCTAGCAAATAATAATCTATTCCAGCGATTTTCCAGTGTCTCTACTTATATGTCATTTTAAGATAAAGACTTTTAGGCGCGCTACAAAACACTGCTGACCAACAGTAGAAGTCACGTGAGCATACGATAACTTGAGGTCCTGTCTGCTCTCAGAAAAAAAAAACATGAAATTTGCAGGTATGAAGTAATACGTCAACAAGATATTGATGGTAGTTCTTCACAAGTTCAAGGCCATTGTCAGTACAGAGTGGATCTTAAATTACCACAACCTTAATATGATTTACGCGGCATTCTTTGAAGCAGTTGGTATCGCAGAGCATGTCTGGTAATTTTCAAAAGACGCTTTACGATAGCTAGGACCCGGTAGTTTTCGCGAAAAGATTTTTGCACCACTTTATTCTCTGCTTTGTGGTCAGTGATTGGATGCCGTAACATACGTCTGGAGGTTAAATCCGCAAATCACAGACATGTTGTGTCACAGTTACCCATGCACTGATTGGCTCAGTCAAATGAATAATAACTCTGCTCAACAACCATGAAGTTAAGCTGCAGGTGTGCACGTAAGACACTGAAACAAAGTGGGACATAAATATTTTCGAGAAAACTACCGGGTCCTAACAATAACTCATTAGGAGCTACCCTGCTTGTGATAACCGAACCGAGGCTTGCCGTACATTCTTAGTACAGACCATACAGGTATTAGCGAGAGCAGTACGACTTGATTAACTTACTAATTAACAAAAATATAATAATTGCTGAGCAAACCAGAACACACTATCTCACGACCACAGAGAAGGAGGAATACAGACTGTAAACTACTGGTAAGTCGCTAGGAAGATGGAGTACATCAGAAAAATAAAGATGGGCGTAAGACCCGAGTCCTGGTATAAAAACCATGATAACAAACAAGTTCATTGTAGTTAGTTTTGAACGATCTTGCAATGGGGGTAAGTTACAAACAAAATAGGTATTTTTGACGTAGGCCTACGCCATTGCAGCGCATGTTGTGTTCTAGGAAATCAGAGATTACACACAAACGGACTAGGTGTCTGTGTTTCTGCTGTGTTGTCTACGACCAGTTTTTTGTCGTTAGTTTTGTTTTGCCTGTTTGTTGTAATTATTGTTGTTTCATACTAACTGACGGAATTCCTTTTGTGGAATAATCTCAGTTATTTATTTAGTTTTTCCTTGGTTGGTTTTTTGGTGCTTACATGCTTTTTTAGATGAATTTAATTTTTTGTAGCTCGTTGACTGAATTCCTTGTGGAATTATATATGTTTACCCTTATTAGCAAACAAAGTTCCTTTGTTTGTTTACTTGTCTGTGTGTATCCTCTGGTTTACTGTGACACGCCATTTGCTGCAATGGCGTATGTTCAAAGTACTTCTTTAAGTTCATTGCAGTAGCCCATTGATAGGGACTGGAAGTTTTCGCGAAAATATTGCTGCACCACTTTGTTTCTATACCTAACATGTATATCTGTAGTTAAACTTCTTGTTTGTTCTATGAGTATTTGTGCAAAGTTGTCTTTCATTGTGCTGATTCCCCATAGTTTCCCGAAATAGCTCAAAGCGAATGCTGGCTTGGTTACTTAACAAAGGCCATGGCCGACTCCTCTCCCAGCTCCTGTCATTGTTCCAAGTTGTATGTCTCCGTCTATAGGCTAAAGGCCTCGCTGTCGACGAGACGAAAAGCCCACCCAGAAAACTTATTTTCCCGCACATTACAAAGTATTTGAAGTGCGTGTTAGGTGGCGCTCTTAAACTATATCGCACCTGTAGATCAAAGAGGCACAACTCAAAAAGTATAGTTCCAAGGTATTGGCATATGAAGTTTTAGTGGGAAAAAAAACTAATTTGGGTGTCAAAAACTTGTAACCGTTGTAAATACTGTCATATTGTGATTATTGTATTATTTTCATCATAGGAATGTGAAAAATACATAGCGATAATAAGGAATCAACTCAGAAAATACCGCTCTCATGCACGCCAAATAAGTGTTGATGTTAGCATCAGAAATACCATTAAAGATGTATTACAATAGAGGCCTAACTCAAAATGACCAAATTCTAAGTTGTGCCTCTATTGATCTGGCGATATACGTACGTTGGGAAACAGGTTGTAAACAAAAGTTGACGAAGTTCTCTGACGACGGGGGTTGCTGACAGTTGGTGAGGTAAGCTCCGGAGACACGTGCAGAACACGGAAATGGCTGCACCGCACAGTTACGCCCACTATACCTTCTCTGTGGTCGTGACAGCCTAGAGCCCGTGCGGCGTGGACTCGGTCATTTCTCCCGCGCTCGCCCGAGGCGCCATTCATAATTCATGAGCGCTGATTTGGTAATAAAGTGGTTCGGAGCCCGCCGCGAGGATATACCGCTGTCTTCGGCCGTCGTGCTCACGACCGTACGTCACGTTGTCTTTAGCCTTCGTCCTCGGTGGCTTTCTAGATGAGCAGCCAGTTACAGCTGTTCTTTTTTGGACCAAACTATTAAACGCGAAATATAGTTACATATCTACGAAAAGAACACACTCTTCAGGCTATGTCGCTATAGTTTTAAAAATTCGGCACGTTTGTTAGAAACATCATTTTCGGGCCCCTCAAAATGGCCGAAAGTGAGTCTTCAATGCTGCCATATATGGAAATATAACGACCTGATTCGAAAAGCGCAACTATAAAAACAAGCGTTAGACTTTGAACAATTGTGCCTACAAATAAAATCTTGTCACCGCTTAAAGTCTCATTCGTAAAAGAATAATAGTAAAGCACTGCGTGTCATCTGAGGGGTTTGCACGGAGAGGCGATAATTTATTACATCCGTTGGCCAACAGCAACCTTACCGCTTCTGCCTCACACACACACAAACGGAGCCTATTTAATGAAGAAATAAATACGTATAGTTAAATATGAGTCTTAAGGGCATCGTCTACCCGCGCGTGAAAGGATCAAAAGCGACGCAGCTGTAAGGTCGACCTCGAAGCGCGCATCAAATGCTACTTCGCCTCAACGAGCCAAGCGCTGAACTAGCGTGCAAGCTTCCCGCCGAACGGTTTTTACTGTGGGACATAAAGTGGTGACCATATAATTTAATTGGTGTAAAGTGTGCAACTAAGTTCAGTGCAGGTCGCAACCTGAGTTTCACATACATCCGGTTAGTACATTTTGAAGTACGGAAGTATGAAAAGGCTGTTTTTAGCCATGTTGGAGGGCTTAGAAACAGTGTTTTTAATGAGCGTGGCGTCTTAACAATGAGGTTTCGGCCTTTTCTGAAAATTGTTTTCTTTTCGTACGTTGGCACAATGGGTACACGTGGAATATTTTCGTATAAATGACCTGTTTAAGAACACGCTGCAACGCATTTGGAGCGTGGGGTAGGCGGCCGCCTTAAGTTTGATCAGTTCAGATAAAGTTTGCTTTTTCTTCACTAAATGGCACCGAATTAAATATGTTCAGTCGGTCAATGTTAATTATCCACATCCGACGGTACGATAGTTAAATAAATCTTGGTACGTGGTATAAAACTGGAACTGGAACCCGGAATGCTGATAGGTCGACAAGCGCCAACCATGACTGTATTGTAATGATAACATACTATAACATACTGTATTTTATGATACGTAACGAATTCTACTAATTACAGCGTGCTAGTTTGCTAACACCCACTGCTTTGGCTGTAAAAGTGCAATATTGAATTGATATATAATAGTGGATTATTCTTGTAATTGTACATTTAGAGTTGTTTACCGGTAATGTAATTGTTATATATTTTCAAACATTACCATAGCATTAATGTTCCTCTTTTTACCCCCTCAAATATGCAATAATTCCGTTATTTGAGTAGTTTAAAAGTTACGTGTTTTTTTTTATCAAGCCCCGGGTTTTTTGTTGTTGTAATTTCATTTTATGTAGCTACAGACGTTTTGAGGTGTCGTTTTAATGGTCAGCTAGTAAACTACAGACAGTTATGCCTTTAAGGCATTCCGAATGGATAATTATTAAATTAGTTACTGGGACATGTCTGCAGCCTGCAAAGAGAATAATTTGGTGCGGTAATCGTAGCGTAATCTCTCACCGAGTTGAAGACAGTAGAAGTACCGGTTTTCATCGTTCACAGCAGGTAGGTTGGCAGCTCTGGGGCGTACGTCGTGACGGGCTGACCTCCCGTGTTTTGACGGTCGTGGCCTGGGGCATCTGCCCCCCCCCCCCCAAAGTTACCTAAACAACAACAGACAACACTTCCCAGAAATTTAATTAATATTTTTTTTCCTTCCTGTCTGATGCCGCCCGTCTCGCTGCAACTACAAGTCTTCTTCGACGTCCTTTCTTTGACCCTTTCCAGGTAACATAAACGTGCCACCCAAGCTGTGTTGCTTCTGTATAGTGGGGGAGGTCTCATCCCAGCGTGTTGCATTATTTAATGTGTACCTGTTCTAAATTCTGAGAAGAAAGGAATGAAGTTGGCGTATATAGCGTGAATTATGTTTACCTTGCGCTACAGCATAATCCTCGCAGTTTAACTTGTGCAGGGGCGTCATTTGGGGTCACAGGAGGAGGCAAATGCCCCCCCCCCCCTGGATTTAGAATTTTATGTGTATACATATACTTTTTCTATTTTTAAATTTAAATAATGCTAACTTAAGCACATAAAACTGAAGTTTTATTATTAAAGCGTCTAATGTATACATGCTTAATTAATAAATAAGGCGCAACAAGGTCACTGTCGCCGGAAAACAAAATCTTTCCCCCCCTTAGAAAAACATGAAATGACTCCGCTGAACGTACGTGTACAGGATGTACAAAAACAAACGCATAATAAACACAAAATGTGAATCCCGGGCTAGATTGGAGACGAAAACGTTAGTGACAAAATGTTGTACGCCGACATTTTATTTGCACAGTATGGCAACACTGCAATGTATAGGCGGTTTGGGATGAAGTAAAAAAAAAAAAAAAAAAACTGCTACTGAAGTTCTATTTTCAACCAATAGAATCTTTCCGCATGTTAAGATTAATGACGGGGAATGTCTAACCTCTCTGGACACGTCACTTGATGTTTGCGCGTTTAAGATAAATTGTGCAAACAGTAGGAACCTATAAAGTTTGATAAAAAAATTATTAGCTGTAGAAAATACAAATGTGTTGATTTAGATTGATTTTGTTTCAGTATTATTGTATTTAAATACGAAAAAACACGGAACTATGTTTTGTAACTTCACTACCAACTGTACAAGCAATGAGGGAACTATAGTTAATGTTGTCTTGCATGCAGAAACGGCTAGTGATATTTTTCAAAAGTAAAATTTTTAGTGCTCACTTTATTCCGAATGACCAATAGTTAATCTCCTATTTCGCTCTCACTTATCTAACTACTATTGTTCTGACCTGCATATTTTGGTTACAGATTAAAATCTCGAGTAGTGAATACATGATTCTAGGTTTACTAGACGTAACATGCTTGAAATAATACGTGGGCGTTGAGGGCAGGAAACCCTTTCTCTGTGCAGTGTTACCACATTATGCACGTAACATGTCATCGTACAACAATTTGCCACTGACATTTTCGTCTCCAATTCAGCCCAGGATTTTCGTGTTGTGCTTATTTAGCGTTTATTTCGGGACGTTCTGTATATTTAAACTGCAATCAGTAAAAAAAATTGAGAGTATAAAAAAAATGTTTGAAAGATTACGGGCGAAGTATTCGTTAAAAGTTCAATAGCTATGCTAGTACTGTAGCGCAAAATAAACAGAATTCACGTATTATCGCACATTTCACACTTCTTTTTTTTTTTTTTCAGAATGTAAAAAAAGAAGCGAAAAATAAAGTATTTCAACACGTAGGGTCATACCCCACCTAAGGCGATGCTAGGTTGATTTCTTTTAATTTTACTTTGGTGGAAAAATATCGATACGTTTATAACTGAACGCTTGTGGAACAATCAAATGAGAGACGTCACTTCACAAACAAGCCCTGGGCATAGAATATGTAGGAATATAGAAGTGAAATAGCCGTTAGGACGGCGAGCTCAGTCACACGCCAGCAAAATGGCTTCCCTGGCCATCAACATGGCGGAAACGCCCACCACCAATCAGTCTAAAACGGCTACCCTGCTAGCAGGCAGCCAGGCCAATAGGAAAGCTGCCGTAACATGCAGGATCCAAACAGACACGGGGCTGGTATCAACCGTCTCGGGCAGCCAATAAGCATTGAAGTTCGCCCGTTTCAAACGATCCGTTGTGTCTTTTCACGTCAGTATTACTATCTAGTCTGTGCCCTGGGTTTATGTTCCTGGCGTCCTGGGCTGATTAAAATTAATCCCTCTTCCCCCCCCCCAAAGGAAAGTCATGCAAAATTTTTGAAAAATTCGTTGTTGTGCATTATTTCTCTTAAGAATGTGGTTGCATGAAATATATAAAATTACATAAGGGCGTAATTTATCAAGTTAATATTTTTATTTAAAGTATAAAAAATATTCCTTGCGAGTTGTGCCCCTTCCAAATTGCCTCCTAGGGAAACTGTCCAGTTTGCCCAGTTATTACACGGGACGTGTTTACAAAGACACGCTGCCAATAACCTTGCAGACGTGCACGTAATGTATTGAAACAAACTGTAACGAAATTATTTTCACGAAAAGTTTATGGCTCTACATATAACTGTGTATCTATAGAGAATGTCCCATAAGTCCGTTCTCAATAGGAAAAATTCGGTCCGATAAGTCTGGTCTCATAAGAAAACTTCGGTCTCACAAGTCCGGTCTCAATAGGAAACCTTCGGACCGATAAGTCTGGTCTCATAAGAAAACTTCGGTCTCGCAAGTCCGGTCTTAATAGAAAAACTTCGGTCCGATAAGTCTGGTCTCATAAGAAAACTTCGGTCTCACAAGTCCGGTTTCAATAGGAAAATTTCGGTCCGATAAGTCAGGTCTCATAGGAAAACTTCGGTCTTACAAGGAGAGTCAAAATAAGTGCGTGAATGTAATGAAATGTTATTGTAAATAACAACATTACTGCTGCATGCTGCTCCATCCCGCCAGCCATGTTACATAACATCGTGTACAAAGCAATTTTAATCGTCTCATACGCACGTGCAAAATACATCGCGGCCATCTATTTGAACATTTTCTGTTGTAACGGCACATGGAAGTGAACATAATACACTGCAACACACGACATCACTATTAATCCAGTCCATATTTCATCAATTCCTATTGTTGCGTGCCATGTTCCTGGAGGCCAGTGGTCGGCGGCTGTTTCGTAACACCTTGAGGGCTGGCCGATGACTCAAAGCCCGGGTGGCTCATAGTGGGAAAACCGCCGACACTACGTCATAGATACCTGTCCCAACTGCGCCTTAACCCTTCGAGCGCTGCCGACGTGACTGCCAGCACATCCGAAACATGATGAAATATCTATTTTTAGACCCCTGTAATGCGGGGAATAACCGACTGTCTGGGCTAGTATAAAAGCACAGAATCGGCACATTTGAGGAAGTTCGCTATTGGAAGTGCTAGAGGAAGGTGCTACGCCTGTGGAGAGAGACTGGTGAAGACATCTTGGCGACGTCAAAGTCTACTGTGAGGCGGCAGGCGGCTACCTGCGGAGCAGTGTTGGCGATACAAGAGGACTGCTGCGGCGGGCTGACAGGCGAAGAGGAGGTGCGCGACGGGAGTCGAACAGAAGACCTCAAGAGTGAAGACGGCGGTGCACTCGGGGTGCTGCGCAGCACATGGTGAGCCATCACCACTTCGGACTGATAA
>PNEQ01111567.1:0-17182 GCA_003012365.1 Medauroidea extradentata
TGTCAAACCTGGATTTTCAGTCGTTGTGCGGACACATTTCAACATATCCCAGTATTTTAATCATTGGGTAACACAATGTCCCTGTCCATAGGCCCACATTCGGAATGTAATCAACCAGTTTAGAGCTATCCCCGTGCAAGTGTGCATCCCCCATAGAGTAATTTGTTATTCCTTTATGCATTAGCGACATACGTACATGTCGTACTGATATTCTTTCACAATGTAGTAATGGCTGTTTTGTTTATGGCTTCACGGGTTTCTGTCTTACAAATAATCTTTACTTAATTTGTCTAACCCACATTTAGTGGCACTTTATCCGCGTCGCGCATAGGCATGTTTTTGTTTGTAAATGTATGTCAGTGCAGTATGTGATATGCTTCAACAACTGCATAACAGGTTGTAATTGTCTGTGAGCGTGGTACACATCCCTATCTTAGTGGGTGTGACGCTTATTGCCTACTTACCAGGCACAGAACAGTTGTGTGCATTTTACTCGTAAATGGTGCAATGTAGGTATTTGCAACAAGAGGACATGTTTTGTCCTTACGGAGTGCTTCGTGGAGTAGACTACATTTCATGTTCCACAACGACACGCAAACATTCATTTATGCGAATTTACGAAAGCAACCCCTATTCATTTCATGAACGGGGGTGGTTTGAAGACTGTACTTATTTGATGTTACCGATCACACTCATTCGTACCATCACCCAAATATTCGTTATTTTACTCTTAACCGTTTGAGATATTTTGACAAAATACTGTTTTCAAATCCGATTTTTGAAGGCTTACTACGCCCTTGATATTCACTTTTCGGTAAAGAGTCCACTACAATGTCTACTTCATTTTTCATGAGGAATCACCTCCCGGAGTTTGGGCAAAGAGTTTCCGAACATCCTGTATATATATCAGAGCTGCCAAAAATTCTCAGGCACATGGACTGTCATCAATATGCTGATGACACCCAGTTGTTTATTGAATCATCTGTAAAAAATCTAAGTGAAACTGTATCTAAAATCAATGCTGACCTCGTAGAGCTAAACAGTTGGTGTCAACATAGCAGACATAAGCTAAATCCCCAAAAAACAGTTCCATATTATTCGGCACGCCAAGAATATTAAGTAAGGTATCAGAATTTCCCTGCATTGAAATAAACAAAACTGGTTATCCCTAGAGTCCAGCAGTACCGCAACCTAGGTATTGTATTGGATGAAAACCTGACATGGGCCAAACAAACTTCTAAATGCTTGCAAACATCTTATTTGCGACTCAAACATTTACATAAATTTAAACATCTGTTACCAGAACATCTTAAAATTAAAGTATGTGACCAACTAGTACTCGCTCCCTTCAATTACTGCGCAGGATTATGCGTTAGTTTAGATAAATCACAAAAAGATAGGATAAAGAAGTTGCAGAACTATTGTTTACGATACATATTTAATCTGAAGAAAAGAGACCACATTAGCCCAGCATTAAAAATCTCTAAGTGGCTCATGATGCACAATAGAATTAAAATGCATTTTATTATGCATTTAAAAAATTATGGTGAATCACTCACCCAGTTACTTACACTCGAAACTAATTATCGGCTCAACTATACACATATAGTACTAGAAATAAAAATAATGCACAAATCCCCAAACATACGAAAGCTGTTTTCCAAAAATCTTTTAATTATTTAGCAAGTCGCTACTGGAGCGAACTGCCAGAGCCTTTAAAGCAAACTAAGTCGCTAAGCAGCTTTAAAAGAAACTGCTGGGCTGCCTTGATGGCGGAACAAAATTTTTTTAATTGATCAAAATTAATTGAAACTGTAAACACATTGTTATAGCGAAATGTACTATCAAAAAAAATTTTTTTAATGTGAAATGTATTGTTAAATGTACTAAATTTGTTTTTGTATTTTTAAGTATTTACCATCATTATTGTATTTAATCGCTATATTTACTATAAATTAAGTTTTGAGTTTCCCTCAACATTATTGTTTAAAACACTTCAAGTTGTAAACCGGCCAAGTGCTGATGAACCTTGCTGTGTATAAACTTAGTAAAATAAAATAAATAAAATAACGCTGTTTTGCTACTAAAATGCAGCTCTTTGAAATAGCTTCACGATAAGACAATAATCCCAAAATATCGAATTTGTGAGTTAAGTTGTTTTGCAAATTCACCATTCATTTATACTACTGTGCACCGACCTCATGTTGGGACTGGAAAATATCAATACTATTGTACTAGAATTCGGAGTATTTTATACCAGTCAACATACATTATCATAGTATTTTGTTACCTAACCATGCACTAACTCTAACTTTTCTGAAACTTATAGTAATGAACTCATTAATTTTGCTTTGGAAAACAAGCTTTGCAATAAAATACAACAAAATACTTTTTTAAGACTTTTGTGGTAGCAATTTATTATTTTGTATACATTTCTATTCAATATCATTCTCGAATTGTTGTGAGACATCGGGTCTAATTGTTTATTGAAAACTATCCACAACGATGCGGTGATGTTCCTTAACAGTTTCACAATGTAGTCTTGGAGGGATCTCGTGATGTCTTCAGTAGTCTTCTCGTCATATTGTTAATTCTGGTAGCTGCTAGTGGTGTACCACGCCTATCTTCATTCCAGTCCACCGGCAGTATGGGTGTTTCAATTCAGCTTATTGTGCAGACATTTTCGGTGTAGCCAGGATGTAGGACACTGTCAGGAGAGAAAATGTTTCGGCACATAAATAATGTTCACACAAATTGTAAGAGAAATAGTATCATAAACATGACATTGCTTTAGCCTGAGTAACCATGTGGTAGTGTATTTACTCTATCTTCGCACACACATCACTTGCCGTCTAGCCACATAAGCGCCAGGTTGCTGCTACACTCGGAACATAGTAGCTTCTTCCGTGATCATATACTATGTACTGTTACTCGCATAGCCTTCTCTCTGTTCAGAGCCCTGATGTAGTCCTGGAAGGTGATTTTTTTATCACATATTTCTGAATTCCTTTAGCCTTTTTGCATATATTCTCGCAGCACTTGCAGGCATACATCTTCACTCGCAGTCCTACAAACTCAGTCTTTAAATTTACCTCTTCCAATCTTCTGACACTGTCGACGTAGTCGTGGGGAAACACCACCTTCCTTCTTACTAGTTCGAATTCATCATTACTGAAGAATTTCACAGTGTTGCAGGATTTTGTTGTAGGCAGATTTCCAGTTAATGCCACAAGGCTGCTGACCATGAAATGAAAACTGTCGATAAAGTGTATGGTGAACTTGTCATCGAGTAATTTTCCAAACGTAATTAGCATCTCTTCTGTGTGCGGGATTATGAATATATATTATGAATATATATTGTGTGTCGTAGCCCGACTGTTTGACGATAAAGTTTTCGTCGAATGTCAGGTTTTGGAATAATACAGGCAGTTGTTGCAGGCCTAACCAATGTACCTTCCACTAAAGCGGGAGTGGTCACTCATCCTCACGTTGCCTTTACTGAAGCTGCCACAACAGCGACAATATATGTGGCTTCAATTCTGTTGGTATGGCATCATTATCAATTTGCACAAAAATACAGAAGCTATATGCTTCATGCTTCTGGTATGCCTTGGTAAATGCCTTCTCAGGATGAGGTCATCAGACCTGGATTGGTATCAATGCAGCTTCAAAATCGAAATACATAAAAATCGGCAGTTTATTCTGGTGTTGAATGTTCTTGAAACATAGCACTGAAGGCTTTCAATCAGGCCCTAGATGTAGCATATCAGCACGAATTGATGCATTGCTCGTGCAATATTTTCTGTGTTCAGTCAGACACTAAACACTGTCCAGTCCAGATACTCGTTGCTGTTCGTCACAGTGTACCAGGCATCTGTTGCCGGTATAGATTTTGTGACCATTTGCTTTCACTTGCGGACGTATGTGTCAAGAGAGATTTGAAATGTAACAGTAGTGGTTGTTAGCTTCATTTTATAAAAACATGTAGTCTATATGAGCGACATTTCTTCGTCTGTTACTCTGAAGAAGAATACCATTTTTTTCATCTCGTCCAGATAATAAACGTTGACTGATGTCTCAGGATTCTTCTTTTCAAAAGTTCTGATTACTCTTACCAGTGTAGGGAACGTAACGGTAGTAAAGTCATACATATATTTAGCATCGTAATATCGCTCGTTCACTCTTCACACAATTGTTTCCTTCGAAAAACTATGCTAACACAGCCCATTTAAAACTTTCATTGTCATTATTTGTAGGATTGATGACTGCTCTTTTCGTCTTTATTAAATATGGCAAGTCGACCCATGACGATGCTCTCAGTGGGTCGAGTTTGCTAACTCGCAGCTGTAGACAGTTGACAAACTTTCAAATACATAATTCCTAAACCCGTCCCAATCAAGATTATATTTTTAAAATGTTGCATTTTCTTACGTAACAAGTATCATTTGACAGGTTATTCCAGAGAATATCCGCCACCATTGTTATAAAGACACAATGAAAACAGCTGAACAGGCTTTCGAATCACTGTCTGACCACCTCACCTGAAAGTGGATGACTCTTCACTTCCAGGCAGTCAACCAACCCACGAAAGAGGTTTACAGTGTGTGTTTCGGCCAGAACAGACATTCGGTGATTGTAACCGGCCCATGGCTGAACTATACGTGGGTAAATAAATGAAATAAATGAAAATGAAAAATAAATGAAATGAAAGCCATTTATAGATACAGCCCTTAGGCTTCCTTATATCATAATGGAATCGGTACACGAGCATTTTCGACATGTCAAGTACAGCAAGGCCAGCATAAATTGGCTTATCGAACAAGATCTTTTCATGCTCCAGTTTCACAAGCGACAGGTTTTTTGAGTAAATTATTCAGTCTTTGAAGGCAGGTTTAGCACCTAGTCTCTTGAATCGCTTTTCATTACACACAAGACTCATTCATTGTCGGTTGTGCTTGTTTTCCATGAGCTTCCCATAGACTATGTTGTTGGCCATCTTGTAAAAGTCCTTCACAAACTCATTTGCTGCTGCACATCTAGCTGTATTCAGCTGGATGTATGGCTCTAGCCAGGCACATTGCTCAAACTCTAACACACTGTGAATTTTGGTCACCTTAAGACCATGGCTAACAGCTTGTTTGAGCATAATATAGTGAGATATATGATTATTCTTATCTACCAATGTAGTCATCAGTTTCTTCTGTGTTGATCTTGGAGGACAATCGTTTATCGGCAGAAATTGTAGATATTTGTGTTCCTTGCATAGTTCAGGAGGATACATTACATCACATTAAATTATGTATCCCACAGGGGAGGAGTCCGGCACACTCATGTATGTACTTGACCACTTGAAATTTCTTATAGGTAGAAGCAGATTCATAGCCCAAACATACAAATTATTAACATCCAGGTACTGTAGATAAGTTGCTTGCTGCATAGGATTCTAGTTCTAACCATCATACTAGGCCACACACCCTCGAGGAACAAGTACATGTCATACTCTGTCAGAAGTTCAAGCTTCACTGCTGTGGCTTTCAGCATAGAATCGAAAGCATATCCAGATAAACTTACATAATGCACACAGTTCAGTCCGTAAGTTGCTATTCAGAAACTGCGAAAGTTTTCAAATCATCTGCGAGTAGGAGAACGTCTGTTTTCAAGTAGATGTCTGAGTAAGTCTTCAGTGTTTTGCAAGCGAATTTCTCCCACACAGTCAGTGCATGTTCGTAGTCTGAATCACTGTTTATGTATCTGTCAGTCGATTTTAGAACTTCTCCTTTGGTGGTAGCTCTGATCCTTCTAATCTTCCGATACTGCCGATGTAGTCGTATGGAAACACTCCCTTCCTTTATACTAGTTCGACTGAAGAATTTCATAGTGTTGCAGAATTTTGTTGCAGGCAGTTTTCTTGCAAATGCCACAAGGCTGCTAGCCAATAAACGAAAACTATCGCTAAATTGTATTGTGAATTTGTCACCAAGTAATTTCCCAAATGTAACCATTTTTCTTCACTGTGTGGGATAATGGTAATGTCCTTCCTGTCGTATGCCAGTCCTCTGAAAAAAAAAAATAAAACGTTTGTGTATATCTTCCACCACCAACGCTTCGAAAGCAAAAAGTAGAAGATCCAAACCGTTAATACAGAATTCCTATACCTAACACAGTGTCCATTGTTAATGTAATCTTGCTATGAGAAGAAAATGAAAATATTATGCACTATTAAACGAATATATATGAATATATATGTGTGTGCACAGAATAAACTACAACAGGACCTAACAAGTGTACATTCATCCTACTGTATGAGGCTTCTGTTCGTTTTAAGTCAGAGTCAATGCATGTTAACAAAGTGTAAACTCAGTGTACGAAGTAAGTTAAGAGACGAGAGCGAGGGTGTATAAGCAGCCGCATGAGGTTCCAAGCTCATTCTGGTATCTACTGGGGATACAGGAGGACAAGGCGCCATTATAACCTCGCGCTCCACTAGGGCATTGTGCATAACCTCAGTGCGTTGGTTAAAACCAGCACCCTCTCAAAAATGAAATCAATGGAAAATAAAGAAATTAAATACAGTCCCCACCCCACCCCACTCTTATTTCTCAACTCTACTAATAACCTGTATCTTCCTTCTCTTCCTCATCCAATGCCACTTTTATTTTTAATTAATGTAACTGCTAAGTGGTTACACTCCTATTCTGTCGAAAGATTTTTACGGTTCTATCCAGTTTTTTCCTCTCTCTTCTTAGAATATGGCTTAGCTATTGGTACACTCAGGGAGGTAGTTATGGTCCTAATCGCGGCCATGTCTTTCCCAATCCCTCTCTGCCGCGATGCATGCCTCCTCTTCATGAAATTTCTCACTTGTAGGCATATGGGACTCAGCCCCGAGATGCACACTTACTCCCGCACTTTTATGAATTATGAACACTTCCAGTTGTAAATAAAATTCCGTAAATTTCCCGCTTTTCCCAGCTGCCAGACACCCTGTCAAGGACAACAGAGTGACAGTTTACTTTTCTCCCGCAGGACTAGCTGACATGGTCGAGAAGTAGATTGTACTGTACTCTCAAGTTAACGCCTCGGGTCACAGTAAATAGTATTTTTAAAATATGATTCCATTCTAGATAGTCTTCAAAAGTGCTCACTTTATTGTGAACCACCTAAACCACGCCCTTCCAAAAAAATTCCCAGCCTTTTTCACCTTCAACTCCACTGAAATTAAATTCCACTCCCTCACAGACCTCGTCAAGCATAGAATACCTATCCTCTTCTGTTCCTAACACCTTAACGCGCTTATGAAAACTACATTGGATCTACTAGATATCGAGTAAATTGGTCAAGAATATCATGCAGTAAAGATCTACCGGTCCTCAAGAACTCTTAATATTAAATTCAACCTCGTCGCCAGATACACACTGAGAAGGTGAGAAGGGAAGACAGCAGCCAGCAGACAATACACAAGAAAGCACGCATAAAAAGTAAACAGATTCCCACATGTGTACAAAATAGAAAATATGTTCAAGGCGGTCTGAGTGCATTTTCACGTCGTATCATAGTATTTTAGTTGAACGAGAAGTCTGGAAAGTTTATCAAGTTTATCAAGTGAAAATGTCACCAAAGAAAGTAGTTCAGGCGTGGAATAAATTATATAATAATAATTAGGTGTTTTAAGCATATACACTTTACATCTTTCAAATTTAATTGCATGTAGTAAACTCTCGATTAATGAAAAAGCAGCATTATGTGCCAGAGAAAATTTTTACTATGCAATAAATTTGCTACGCAAATTTTCAGGTGTTAGCTCTAGCATTTTAGTGCAGTATACATTACTGATATGCAATTGTAGTGATATACCTATACATGAACTGCATTAGTACAAAATGTTACTATGCAATGATCTAACCTGGTTTAATAACACAGGTTTGCAGATCGGCCACTGAAATTACAGCTTCTGCTGATTTTGCCTAATTTTATTTAAAAATGCCGCCACGTAACTACTCTTCGGATTTGTGACTGATCACTAAGCATCCTACGACCTAGTATATACAGTCACGTGACCAACAGTACAGAGTAGGATTATTCCTACTACGTTTTCATAAGCATCTTTAATCTCGTCTCCAATATTGCCTCTCAGCCAATGCTGTCACATAATAATAATAATAATAATAATAATAATAATAATAATAATAATCATCATCATCATCATCATCATCATCAACATTCTTGCAGACGGACTATCGCCCGGTGGCAGGTCAACAACTCCCCACTCACTCTCCTTCCAGACCCCTCCCGAATCACCCCACTCTCTCTACCCTCACCAGCTCCTCCCTCAGCACGTTCCACTCCCTCACCGACCTGACCATCATTGACTATTTACCTCTCTCCATCCTCCTCCAAACTCTCTGTAGCTTCTCACTGTTGTTCCCTCTTCCTCTGTTATCACTTCTGATTGACTGGGTACCTAACCTTACCTATTCCCACTCTCCCTTCACCACCTTGAACAACCTACCAAGCCTCTCCACTCTTCGCCTTGACATCACCACTAATATAAACAATGGTAATATCAGATTCTCTACTAAGTTGTCATTTTTCAAAGAGTAAAGGTAGTTTGTGATCCTTCATAGGCTATTACTGTTTTCTTATATTTAAAGTATCAGTTTAATTTTTTAATCTATTTCAGATATGAATTTCAGTAAATATTAACTTTATACTTAAAATGATTACACTGGTATGACATTGAGTAGGTCCTGATTCACTTGCATTCACACTAGTGGTAAACAATACTAGCCTACCTAGGCCTACTGGGGTGTTACAGTTCCAGAGTCAACAAACTCTAAAGTTGTTTAGTTACTAAATTACAGTTGTTTAATTACTACTGTTGACATTCGTAGTGGGAAGAAAAAGAGTACTGTAAGACATACAAACCAAAATTAACTGTAGTACCAGTATGTGTACACACAAAAAAACACGCACGTGCTACGCACATATGATCACATACTAAATAAACACTAATATAAAGTTTTCACTATACAACAAGAAAACAACATCGTGCACACACCTGAGAAACATAGCGCACTGCAGAAATCGATACCTAAGTAATTGTAATAGTACAATAAAACAAAAAGCACTTCTTTCCACGTGGTACATTCCAAAGTAACCACAGGTACCAACCGTCACCGACTGACTGATCGATTTCGATTTGAGCATAAACACAAAAAATTACCTTGAATGTTACATTGTGATATTTATATACACAATTATAATAGGCAGTTTGAGTTGTATTTTAGTTTTAAGGATGGAATATATTATATTTCATTAAATTCAAAATGATGTACATAAAACTATTTATTGTTTTGATTGTCATTTGTTTTGTTTGTTAAAAAATAAACATGACATGTTTTGAGCGAAGAAAATGCGGAAATGGTGCAGAATGCGGATAGTAAATAAAGTAATTGCAATAAATGAACGTGCTGCTTACTGCTGCTTCTGACAAGTTTGAAGAAGTCGAAATGTTTTCCAGGAAAGATGCGGCAACAGAATGCGAAACATTTACGTCATAATGCGTGTGTTCATTAATAAAAAATATTTGTAATAATTCATGTTGTGTCAACAGCATGCGGTGGCAAATTTACGTGTATTTAAGCAGTTGAAGTTATGGACGTTAAAGTAAGCGGGAGTGGAAGGAGGATCACACTGCTAGCAGTATATAGGCCACCAGGACAGGGGGAACAGGCACTTGAGGTGGTCAGGGAGAGAGTCGATGTGTTGAAGGATAGGCAGTTGGTCATTGTAGCAGGCGATCTAAATATGCCAGGGGTGCATTAGACTGAAGGTTTGGAAGGAGTGGGTTCTAGGATGCAGAAAATGGCATCACAGTTCGCTAACAGAGGATTAGTACAGGCAGTGGAAACTCGTACGAGGTGGAATGACGAGGGTGTTGTGTCCTTGCTATATGTGATCCTAGTTAGGGCTGGGAGTGATATAGTTAGTACTGTTGTGTTAGATAGAATCAGTGACCAAGATATTCCTGTTGTGAATATAGGACTGGGGAAGAACAAGGTAGAGCAAACCAAAGAGGTGGTGGTTTGGCAATACGGGCATGGGAACAGTTTGGGAGATAAACATTTTTTGAGGAGTACAATTGAGAAGTGGACTATGGAGGAAATGTTGGTGGAATTTTTCCCACAAAGAAGGTTAAGGACCACAGGTGATCCACTATATTATGGGAGGGAGATTCAATGTTTGACGAGAAAATGTAGGCAAATGTATGCATTTATGTATTGATGTCATTTATCTGTAAATGAACTTCACAATACTAAGTTTAAAATTGAGTACATATTATATTTTAATTTTTGTAATTATTATTGTTTGTACTATGGTATTCAATATTTGCCAGTAAGTAGGTGTCCAGTGTGAATTATGTTTTGTGAGTTGCTATGCTAGATGAGTCCTGAAATATGCTGCATATAATTAGTATTTCATGGGTATTCTACATATTGATTACAGTGATAAAATTTCCAGAAGAATTGGTGAAAGGAAAAAAAAAAAACAGGGAAACAGCAGGTTTCTTTCCAAATGTTCTAGAAACATTGGAAAAATTTCTTAATTTTTTTAAAATTTAATTTATTCTTCTTGTAATTGGGCCTCAGCCCTGTGGCAAGGATTTGCTTAACCTACTTCTTCTCAATTTTCCAAACCCATCAACCTTTTCTTAAACTCCCTCGCTCCCGTCACCTAAACCACATCCCCTGCCAATTCATTCCAATCCTTCACCATTCTCACCATCATAGTGTTTTTTCCTCTCTCTCTGTCCTCTTCCCCACCCTCTGTATTATCCACTCATGATCACCCCTTTCCCTGAATATACCTCTCTGTATCTTGTCACCCAGTTGTGCCCACCCACCCCTCTCACCCCCTTAAACATCCTTACCAGCCGCTCAACTCTCCTCCTCTCCTGCAGTGTGCCCCACCCCAGTCCTCTCACCATTACTGATGGTATGAAAAATCCTCCTCTTTCTCCCCCTGTGTCCACCACTTATTTGTGATCCACCTAGCAGCCCTTCTCTGCACCTTTTCCATCTCTACCACTTCCCTTCCCACCTACGGGTCCCAGACCGCCGCCACATACTCCAAGATGGGCCTCACCATTGTTTTGTATCCCTTTTCTTTCACTTTCTTGTCTGTGCCCCTTAACACCCTTTCCAGCAGGGCCAGCGCTCTTCTACCTTTACTTGTAACCCACTTCACTTGCTCGCCCCATCTTAAGTCGTCCTGAAGAATGACTCCCAAATATTTATATCTGTTCGCCTCTCCAATCTCCTGACCTACCCATCTATATGTCTCTCTGACTACCTCTCTTTTCTGTGTAAATATCAAAGTTTTAGTTTTATTTATGTTAATTTTCATCTCATTTTCCTTCATCCACTGTTCCAATTTGTTTATGTCCTCATGCAGACCCCCACCCTCTCCAATCACCTTGTACAATACACAGTCGTCTGCAAAAAGACGAACCCTACGATTCATGTTTATCCCCAAATCCCCCATCATAATTAGAAGAGGAGGGGTCCTAGAACACTACCCTGTGGAACCCCTGATGTTACCCTTCCTTCCTCTGAGAGTGTGTATCCTACTCGTACTCTCTGGGTTCTTCCTCTCAGATACTCTCCCACCCAGTTTACCACCATCTTATCCTCCAACAACTCATTCAGTTTTATTATTAATTTTACATGTGGCACCTTGTCGAACACCTTTTCAAAATCCACAAAACACGCAGCTACCTGTTTCCTCCCATCCATAGCCTCCCCTATATCTTCCATCAATCCTGCCAACTGTGTCTCACATGAGAACCCCTTTCTGAATCTGTGTTGTCTATCGTCCATACTCCCGTTTTCCTCCATTATCCTCACAATATATTCACTCACCAGTCTCTCCATAACTTTTCCAACATTAGATGTTAGGCTCGTTGGTCGGTAACTAGCTGGTTTCATCTTCTCTCCTCCCCCCTTGTAAATGGGAACCACTATTGCAGTCTTCCATTCTACTGGCAACTTACCAAGTTCTAGTGATTTGCTAAAAAGTACCTGTAGGTATCTGCACACCTCACCTTCCCCCATCTTTAACATTACATTTCCAATACCATCTGGTCCCTCTGCTTTTCTATCATTGAGTCGCCCCAGTACCTTTCTCAGTGCCCTCATCTCTATCTTACATCTATCATTGTAAAAACTAATTCCCCTACTTTCTCACCTACCTTCTTTGCTTGTCTCAAACACAGTTAGGTACTGATCCTGCAACACCTCTGCTTTCTCCTCATCAGTTACGGATTCTGGTCCCCCTTCCCTTTTTAGTGTTGGTATTTTATGTTCACTTCCTCTTACCTTTCTTACATACTTAAATAACTTATCCCAACTACCTTTTTGCCCTTCCTCCATCATCTTATCCAAAAACGAGCTTTTCGCCTCTTTTATTTTCTGTATTAGTTCTTTCCCTAATTTCCTCATCTCATCTCTCATACTTTTGCTTTCTACCCTTTTGTTTTTAGCATGCAATTTTTTAAATTCATTGTGAAATTATACTAAACCTGTGGTAGCTAAATAATGCATAGTAACTTTTATAAAGTAATTAAAATAAGGAGAAAAGCTGAGGACTGGCCTATCTGATTCACTCTGAACGTTTACTTACTAGCAAGGTGTGTGGATGTGAAAAGCAGGCAAACTTTTGAACATTACAGTTTTAAGATAAGGGTACCTACAGAAGCATCACATTACTGTAATTTAAGTAACTTGTTTACACACAGACCATCGTAAGTCGTAACTGAACACCTGGCTAACTGCAATCAGTGTCAAATTTCACATGTCAATTATGTGTCTGAAAAAAAGCTGCAAATCATAAAGTTGATAAAATGTAAAACTACAATAAAGTACACCATTTAGCCAGTTGATACAAGGAACATTATTGGCACTGTGTGGTGAAATAAATCTGAATAGTTATAATTTTCAATAGCATTGCAAGTGGGAATTTATTATTTGAAACTGGTTTGACAACATAAAAATGAGTGGATGGGTTTAATTTCATAATTGCATACCAGTAAATTGGTACAATGAAACCCTTTGCTCTTTCTTTCGTTGTGATATCAAAAATGGTTAAATTATAGTACTAGAAGAGTTTTCACGTGAAGTAATGTATAATTTCAAACTGGTGTTGCTAAGCAAAAAGAGTGGATAGATTTATTTTATTATTCAGTACCAATATGCTGGTATTCTTCGCTCTTTTACTTTCAGATACAAAAAAATAGCATTGTGAAAAAAAAAGGATGGATGGGTTTAATTTAATTTACTATAGCAGTATATTGGTAGGCTCGTGATCTTTTTTTACTAGACGTGCAGACACGCGAAGCAAACTGAAACTTTAGCATGTCAAAAGTGTAAAAATTTTTCAATAAATTAGAAACTTTGACAAAGTGTTATCATGCCTCTCTACAACCATCACATGCATACAACATAATTTTATTATGCTAGAAAAATGTTGTAAAATCACTTAAAACATCACAATACAAAGATTTACTGTGCTGTTTTTTTCACTACAAAAGGATGACCGTGCCTCTACAAAATTAATGTGCATAGCCTTCAATAACAATTTTCTAAATAATATTTATTATGCTACAATATTTGCAAGGAAATTATTAGCCCTCTAGTAAGGGGGAAATAGAATTTCATTAATCATAGAAAAATTTTGTTAACATATAACTTGTCTCATGTTTGAACTATACATGAATATGACTGTGCTGACAGTCGAGCAGTCAAGGGCATATAAAAGCACTAATTATAAAGGTTATCTTAGTGAACATACACAAAAGTAAAGGTTTTTTGTTTGGTGGGAAGCTCCAAGTAACAACTAATATTTGGAACATTATCTTAGTGAGTGTTCACCAATGTTAGTGGTTTTTAGTTTGGTGGTATGCTCCAAGTAACCACTAATATTTGGAACATTATCTTAGTGTGTATACACCAATGTTAGGGGTTTTTAGTTTGGTGGTGTTCTCCAAGTAACCACTAATATTTGGAACATTATCTTAGTGAGTGTTCACCAATGTTAGAGGTTTTTTGTTTGGCAGTGTACTCCAAGCAGGCACTAATATTTGGAATATTGTCTTAATGTGTATACACCAGTATTACAGGTTTTTAGTTTGGTGGTGTTTTCCAAGTAACCACTAATATTTGGAACATTATCTTAGTGAGTGTTCGCCAATGTTAGTGGTTTTTAGTTTGGTGGTGTACTCCAAGTAACCACTAATATTTGGAATATTATCTTAGTGCGTATACACCAGTGTTAGGGGTTTTAAGTTTGGTGGTGTTCTCCAAGTAACCACTAATATTTGGAACATTAGCTTAGTGAGTGTTCACCAATGTTAGTGGTTTTTAGTTTGATGGTATGCTCCAAGTAACCACTAATATTTGGAACATTATCTTAATGTGAATACACCAATGTTAAGGGGTTTTTAGTTTGGTAGGATGCTCCAAGTTGGCACTAATACTATTAATGTTTTCTTAGTGTTCATACACCAAAGTAAGGGTTTTCAATTTAGTGGGAAGCTCCAAGTAACCACTAATAGTATTGGTGTGTTACCTGCCTAGTTTACACTTTCGACAATATCTACCAATCTTGGTGTTTACACATCACATAAACACCAATTCTTGCTTAAAATACTCCAAAAACTAGGTACTAACCATGGCGTGTACTTGCCAATTTACGATTTCTTTAACAATACCAATTGTGGTGTGTGCACACCATGTGAATGCCAAATACTATTTTTAAATTCACAAAAACTGTGTACTAAACTTGATGTATACTTGCAAAGTTTATAACTTTTGCAATTATAACTCCAGTGTTGGTGTATACACACCACATAAACACCAATCCTTGCTTAAAATACACCAAAACTAGGTACTAAACTTGGTGTGTACCTGCCAAGTTAACACCTTCTTTCACGAAAAACTCCAATTTTGGTGCTTGTACACCACATATACACTAATGCCCAACACCAGAATTAGTGGTACACACCAAAAAGTTGTTTTTTTTTTTTGTTGGTGTGTTTTTCCGCCAGGGTTCACCCGCTAAACATTATTTAGGCATTGTAAACTGCATGAAGAATGCTTCAGAAACTATAAATAGACGTTAAATAAACGCATATAAATTAATATATACCCACTTTAGCCCTCATATCTTAAAAAAGACTCCTTGTCCTACCATTAGATAACTTCAACTTTTGAATTTCCACCAAAAACATTAGTTTACTGACTACACTGATGCTCTGAAGCGCCAGTAAAATCGGTAATCTCAGTAAACGGATGTAGCCTCGCACAGGGTATCGTCATCAACCAACCATCAGTGACCATCAGTGCCGTCAGCAATATCAGAACTATAGCTGACATTACTGAAAACACTGGCCAGGGAAATCAGTGAATAACAGAAGGCGGCCATTATAGTATACATAGAGGGGTGGATGCGCAATTGGGGTGAACTTGTGTCGGCCATGTTTTCCATTGTCAATAAAAAGGGGCGTGGCAGGATTTTGGTTAGGGATAATTACGTTTATATACCGATAATAATGGAAAAACAAAGCTTAAGGGTCGTTTACAATTGGCATGGCGTACATAAAATACGTAGCATAAGAAAGTAAATACCTGCATTTCAAACGTGAACATTCGCAACAAATACTTGGCGTAACTTGTTTGGCTTGGCATCAAGGATGGTCATCTCTGAGTATTCTACGCTAAGTTTTGTATGCCGGCCAATGAGAATGTGGTACATCATAGCCACTGCTGGTGTCAATTGAGTTATCAATAGATGAAAAAAGACTGAAAATCAATTTGACAGTAAACATAATTTCCCGCCATATTCCAATTCCCACAATTTTGTTTGGTTGCACCTGATTTGTTTGAAATGTATTTAAACTCCTGCAACAGCCTTGATTTTGCCATAATCGCGGCTGTGAAGACAATGCCGCAGCTGTATGATAAAACGCACAAATTCTACAAAATTGATGAAGCTAAAAAATGCCTGTAACAGCATCGCCGACATGCTACAGGATAATTATAATGTTGATGGTGAGTAGTTTTTATTACCCAACTAAGTACTAGTATACATATTTTACCAAGAAAGTGCCAATATTTTCTACAAAATTGTGCATGTTGTGTAAAAAATTTGGACTATATTGCATTTCGCAATGTTCAGTTAAACTGAGTCTCAATAAAGCCAGTTTATACCAACGATAACATTGCTAATAACATGTGTTTTCAACCAAGTTATCAACAGCCTAACTGAGCAGTTTTTTCCTTGAAAAACTATAGGTTTTCCTAAAAAAAATTACGGTTTTTTGCTATCCAAAAGTCGGGAGGGTTCAGGGTGAGGATTTAGAGAATCACGACAGCCATCTCGGATTTTTTATGCTCTGGCATTTGTTAGTCTTCCAGCTTTCTCATTCCACTCATACTTTCCTTCTGCTCTCACATTCATCAGCTCCTCACTACAAGTCTCATTTCTCATTGCTCCTCCTACCATCCTCCTCCTCCCCCTTAACACCCTCCACCCGACCTCTTGTTTCCCATTGTACATCACCTTGGTAGCTGTTCTCGTAGTCGGCAGCCATCTTTGTTTCCTATTTACTCACTTGATTCTACTCCACCCATATACATATGTGTTTAAGGGCGACATGTAATGTACCATAGGCAGGACTCTCGCCTCTATCACCAATATTATTATTTTTTTAAATATTAACCTAGAGCAGGCAAAATAGACAAGTCTTGACAAGTATTATATATCACCACCATCAATCATATTCATTTAATTTTTAAAACATTTTATAGTAATGTGATTGTGTTCTATGTAATCACTGATTAAGTGCACAAGGACTGTTGCATCTGATGCTCTATAAGAAAAGTTATGACAGGCGAATGTCTCTCGAGACACGCGCTGTAAGTTTTAAAAAAATCTAATTTACTTAAAAACACTATATACACAACACAATAAAACACTATATTCAATATTTACACTATATACACAGTACACTATCATTCTTGAGACGACTAGGCAGGTCCTCGTCCCAGCAGTGTCCTGAGGAGGAAGAGTACTTCCTCCTGGAAGCGAGCGGTGGCGGTGGCGGTGTGGAGGATCTCCGCCATAA